>JAULCC010465724.1:0-11017 GCA_032358795.1 Nuttallia obscurata | reverse complement strand
AATAAATAAACAGACGCAAGTTACTTAGGTATTTTTTTAAAAATGTACAGGAGCTTAAACCTTACCAAATATTTTATATAAATGCAAAGAAGCTTATCCCTGTCCAAGCAATTAAAAAAACGAGAATGGGGAAATAAATTTCACATATTTTCATAAAAAAGTTCAAGATCATCTCCCTTTGCAACTGTTGCATATAAAAGTAAAGGAGATAATCCCCTTAAAACTACTTAACAAAAACAACAGATGCTAATCCCTTTACAACTATTTTATATCAAAGAAATCTTTGGCAAGATTATTTTATCAGAAAAATATTTAAAGGGTATCTTTAACTGCCAACAACTTATAAGTATGTATGTTGAATACTTGTCAATTACCATGTTCACAATTTTATTCAAAATCAGGATCAAATTTTTAATTTTGATTTATCTTGTACAGTAATGCTTTAAGACTAAAGTGTTTGATAAAAGTGATGTAGACCGTTGAGGTAAATAAAGATTTTACCTAAAAATAACGTTGATTAATGTTGAGAAAAATATAAAATATTAAATTGATCCTTATAAATTTAGGATCAACGTTTGGATCACTTTTTCAATCAGGAGCTACTCTTCTAATGCAACTTTTGAAGTATTAAACTTTTTGTCTATAGAAAATCAGTTCTTTGTGATTTTCTGTAATTAGTGTTGAATTATCTTGAATATCAAAGACAGAATGTTGAAGATGTTAAACATATTTATTTGATCCTGATCCTGATGTTGAAAAGTGTTATGAACATGGGGCCAGGGTATCTGCCAATAACATATAAGTATGCTTGTTAAATACTGGTCATTTACTAGTTTTAAAGAACACTTTATATAATGATCTCTTACAGGCTGAACATCGTCGTCGTCATCGTCATCATCTGCCCCTCCTTCCAGTGGTAGAACCTTTGTGAAGTAATTGACAGCTGCGTATTCTATCATGGCCGCCATTTCATATATGATACAAACGTTGAGGTACATGTCTAGAGCTGTCGCATAGGAGACGCGGGGTAGACCCTCTCGGACGGTCATACCAATACCAGCAGTGGCCAGTATGGTGGTAACTCCTGAAAGAACATAATGTCGGTTATACTTTTTGTAATGATAGCTGTCTTTCATATCCTGTACTAGCCAAACAAAAGGAACACTTACATTCTTTAAAAGTCTGAATTAGTGCTTAATTTATGATGATCTTTCATTTATGATTTGTGTAATAATTTTCGTTTGGTAACAAAAATGATACATGTTTACGATACTGGACTAAATCTGTCGTTAGAAGTTTTGTACACCACACATGTAAAGAACATGTACTGTTTGCTAAATATAATTAGCCTGACGAAGCTTTTTTTCTATCATGTATAGAGAAATAAACAAGTAGATTATTGATAGTTTACTCTCTATCCGTTGAATACATGCATCTTCTGATCGGAATCAAACTGTTTACACTATATCAATCACTGTTTTATATGTTTGAACTGCACAGTTCAACGGTAGACTCGAAAAGAATATATTGTTTTGTCTCGATAAGTTGTCTCAATAACAGCAGTAAACTAATTACTACTATTATTTCTTCTACCTCTACTACAGCTTCTACTACAACTGCTATCACATCTACTACTACTACCACTTCTTCTACGAATGTTAGTAATACGAAATAGATAAATTACGATTCTGCAACTACTTTTAATTTACCAAACAGCCAAATAAAAACAGTTACCGAGAAGAACTCTAGCGGGGGCAGCATCCCTGTTTATCCAAAATGACACCCAGGATAAACAAGTTATCATGCTACACGGGAGGTAGGTTTGAAGGATGAAAAACCCAATGTGACGTTCAAAGTGAATGTAGATCTTCAGCAGAGAAAACTCCCCTGGAAATAATAAACACCCATACATATGAGTTTCCAGTATGAGTTTCCAATAGTGAGTCATATATATCGTTGAAATGTTTTATTTAAGGCAAAACAAAATGAGGATTTTAGTGTAGGACAATTTCTTAGAGATTTTTTTTTTATGTATACCTGGAAATAAGTTAAGTTCACCCCGGAAATTTAAAAGTGGTTGTGATTGAAAGCACTGTCATGAGATAACGACTTAATTGAGCTAAGAAATAGTAATTTGATAAGTAGGGATACCAATTAAGCAATCATAACCAGTAAATTTATGAGTTAAGTAAATTCTTAACCATAATATTTAAGCAAATGTTTTGTTTTTTACCAAAAATGTAAGTGTTTATAAGTATGGTGTTGGGGGTTTACAAAACATTAACTGGTGGATATTTTTGGTAAATGTTGACGATTACGTAACCTAAATTGACATTATGTAGCCAAATTTGTTTTTATTTTATTTATTTATTTTTTATTTTTTCTTTGTAACGTGTGTAACCGCCACGTGCCCGGATGACAGCCTCAATATATTTAAAACTTCAGTTGTGGTCATGTCAAAATTGAGGCAAAATGCCGGGTGTGGATTTCCAGGTGTATATATCAATTGGTGCGATGCAATAACTTTTATACATATATTTAAAGGATTACACTATTAAACTCCTAACAGTGTCTTACTGAATAGTTTTACAATTCGATACAATTTTACCGCGAAAATGAATTACCAAAGAAGTATTATTTAAAACAAAAGACTCGTCGAAACAAAATTCTTTAATTAATAGAGTAAAACATTCATTTTTTACCTTAATCCCTGATACTGTATAAAATAAACCTAACACACCAAATCGAATATAAATTAAAAGTGATTTTTACCTGAAAATGCTTATCAAAAGGAAATATACTTTTTCAATTAATAGGTATAACCGTAAAAACTGTGCGATAAGTTTTGCATCCCCCACCACACACACTTAACACCCGTATATTACCAAGGACTGATCGGTCGGTATGGTTACTGGATTTGACGGCAATCAGATCAAACTGGGACAGACGAACGTCTGACTTCACTTCCACGGAATTTTCATTGCCGTATTTCCATAGATATAACACGTCGTTTGTAGTGAAGCCAACTGTAACGGTGACAAAAATTATCAATCTTTAGAAAGCCCATTGCCTGCAAACAAAATTGTCTAAACAATTGCTCACACAGACAGACTATGTAGATAACATAAAGCCCGCGTGATTATTTCTTACTATGGCGACATTTATGTTCTTGGAATTCGAATAATTATTTTTATCTTTTCATCTTCAGTCACACCAGGTAAATTGCGTCGGTAATTTGTATTCTGAGTGGCTTTTTGTATCAAGCTTTCCATATTGCATTGCTGTATCGGCACATCGCCAAAATATTGCATGTTAATTCGAGACCAAGCGAATAACAAATTTTAGCATTAAACGGTTACCTCTATTCTATTTTATTACGCGCGGTTCTTTTTATATTTAATTATATTTAAAAGGTTTTTGTCCAGACGTACCAAATCTTATTATGATGGTCGTACGTGTAACGAATACTATTTTGCCAATTTGCTTTCAAAATTGTTTGATCAAACTTTATTTGATCTTTATTCAATTTAAAATGCATTTCAACTTAATATTTTGTTTCATTATATAGAAATTACTTATCGGCTATCAACATTATACTTAAGAGTTTTCTTATATTTTACAAAACAAACTTCTACTTAAATGGTCATATCTATTTGTTTTTTAAATTCAATATGAGCTAAACATTTTATGCTTTGTATGTTTTGTTGTATTTGTTGTTTTGTAAAACTAATGTAAATTCGTCCAAACGATTGATGGTAAGTATTTTAATCTTATTTCAGAGTATTTTGGACAAATGAATAGTATCGCTTGAATATGCAGATGGTACTTACAACTGCCAAGCACCAAGGAACATACAGGCCTGTCCATCGGGTACATATTCAGTTTCATTGGACAAGCAGCTCTAACTGTAAGCCTGAAATATATGTCATGTGTTATAATCATGTCATTACACCCATCATCATAAAACGAGCCGCTCCACCAGAAAACATAAAATAATTAACAAATATGTAGTTTACTTGAGGATTTTACCAACTCACGGCAAGAAACCCTTTCACTTACGTAAGTTATCACTTACTTCGTACGTGTTTTACGTATAATAATTGAAAATCAGCAAGACACGTTAGTTACTGACACATTTCAATGCCTTTTGGAATATGAGAAAACATTATTCAAATGCGGGGACATAGACCATATATCTATACAATGCAGTTCCTTTATCTATTCAAATACATATGCTCTATTTCAAAACGTGTACACACATTTTAAAGTTCAAACCATTTTAATGTTATTATGTATTAAAGATCGATCCAAGCACTAGTACTTTATTTATATTTCAATGCTTAACAGTTTTGTTTTCCATTTTCCTAAAAGCATAACCATGTACATCGTGGTGCGCAATTTATTTTTACGGTATATTCCAGGTTTTAAAAACATAGCCTTTATATCGATCAGTACCATCTTTGAGATATTTGTAATTGTTTCAAGTAATTCTTGAAACTGCTTGATACATCTTTTACAAATACAAAGATAAGAACAGGATGTAGTCATCTGTATTTTAACGGTGTCAAATTATATTATACATCATACAATACGCGAGGTATCGTGCAAGTGTAAAAGGTCTTGCAAAGTATTTTTTGCGTAAACGTATTGTTTTTAGACTTTATTGTTGATATCGCTGTTGATATTTTGGAATTCATATAGTTTTATAATATTGTTTGATGACATGAACGGTACAATTTATGAACCGTCAGTGTTTTCACTTTCACAGTTCTTATGTGCAGGGATATGGAATCAAACCAAGGTCCATTTCTAAACGATTTAATAAAAAATTGCTATCAATCAAACATACCAATATCCGCAGTGTTAGAAATGAAATGGATTTTTTTAATTGAATTTACTAGGTTTTGATATAATTTCTTTACAGAATCCCACATAATTAATGACTACCCATCATAATCAATAACCCTCGGAAATTATGATTTATATTGTAGAGATAGTATTGCCCGTTCTGACGGATTACTTGTTTATATTTCAAACGAAATTCTCTCTAAAAGAGATATAGAACTGCCACATATAGAATCTTATTTGACAGAGTTGAAATATAAGGAGCATTCATTCTAATTTGCACTTTATACTTTTTCATTTGGGGATGGGGTGGGGCTCCTTGGCAGAGTGGTTATGGTTATTGACTTGCAATCTCACAGCCCCTTACTGCTATGGGTTCGAATCCCGGTCTGGGCACTTCAGATTTTTCAAGACAGGAATCTGTCCACCTGGCTTGCGGTAGGTCGGTGGTTCTACCCGGGTGCAGTATGTGCATGGATTAGTGTAAAGAAGTCCCTCGGGGTCTTCCTCCACCTTTGATGAGCTGGACGTTGCGAAATGACTGAAATACTATTATTTAAAGCGACATCAAACTCCTAATGAACAAACAATCATTTGGGGATTATTTTAATTAAATAATAGAAAACGCATAAGATCTTAAACCTCCTATTGGTACCATGGGGGATTAAAATGAAGATCAAATTAACCAATGAAATCACAAACTCTAATGTTGGTAAACCATTTTGAAAATGTTATAAATGAACCAACGCGGGTAACATCATCTTCATCAAAGCTTCTAGATCTAATCGTAGGATCAACTAATATAGATATATTCAATAGTAGTGTATTAGATGTGCAGTCTGATTCGATTAAGTCACTGTGAAAAGGACAGTTTGGATTTATAATCGAGCTTATAACAAAACGTTTATTGAGTGTATTACCACAGAAGACTGGTAGTTCATTGATTATTTTGAAGTTACTAAATTTTTTAAATGAGTTCCAGAAAATGCGTAAAACGATACCATACAAGGAAGTTACAATTTGTTAAATGACAAACATTGGTAGGATTCAGAAATCAGGAAGTATTTTAGAATACAGTGGACTGATTACAGAAAACTCAGACATATTAACAAAAATATACCAAAGAATATTATTTTAATAATTTGGAGGATAAAAACATTAAATCAAATATATTATGACCATATTTCAGATCTAATTAAAAATATGCGTTGTTTGGATAACTGTACTTTACATGAGAAAGTCCAGATAAAATTCAAAATGAAGCAGATAGAATTGTTTCCGAGCTTGCTAGATAGGTATCTCTTCCTGATCTTTATAAAGAACGAGGCTGGCTCTCATAATCAGAAAGAAGACATATATCAAAAACGGAAAAGTAAACATGTAGTTTACTACTAGAACAATGACTGACTGAAAACTTTGTGGCAACTTATTAAAACAAGGGGTTTCGGAAAGGCGTGCAATAGCCGAAATTATTTCCGGACAACTAATACAAACTCTGATCCAATACTTATATATCAGATTCCCTTACATGAGGCACAGTCAATATGAAACGCCAACTATTTTTTTCGCCCATCGTGAATGGTTATGTAAAAATCTAAATATATACTGGATTAAATAACTCATTCATAACTATCGGACCTCAAAAACGTTCCTCAAGGGAAAGTCTGTGCATTATGTCAGTGTTATTCACTTAAAGAAAACCAGAACTTTAAAATGCAAAAGGGGATACAAACATTTCTACGGATTCAAAATATTTTTTCTGAAGAAAACAACAACACCATGAGACCCTTAGGTTTCAATAATGCATGTAAAAACGATAGCTGTCCAACGAAAGCTATCAATTGTGGTGTTTCTGGTTTTCCTTTTAAAACCATTCGACAGAAGCTCAAAATGGCATCGCCATTGAATCATTTTTAATGAATTATTCAAATCTGAAGGAAAAAGTGTAATTGACAACCAGACAGGCATAAAAATTCATAATACGATATTTGCGTATAATATGATTTGATACATTTGCTAACAGCAGAATTACGAATTGAAGAATGAGGGTAAATCTCATCTCCATGGAAATATTTGAAACTCTTACAGAATCGGTTGTCAAAGCCTGTCAGAAAGCAAGAAATGGAAAACAATAAATCGTTATTCTTACGGCTTAAGTTAACATACGGTACAATTTGAATATTGACTTTCAATTAGACGATTTATGAGAAATATCACAAATGTATACATATATAACACCGAAAACGCACCACCTCCAGAACACGTACTATCATTTTGTATCAAGCTCAGGATAAATGTGATTGGTTGTTTATTTTTCTATCCAATTTTACTTATATTTTGAAAGTATGAAAGTGAAAGAAAACAATGACAAGGGCGAATTTGTTTACTTACTAGGCTTTTTGTGATCAGAACGAAAAATTTGTTGCGGTGTAATGTTTGTTTGCTTAATTTGTATACGTTATTTCATGTTTTTAAAGATGCTCTAAATTCTAGTGTCTTGCAATTATGTATGTACCATCTTTCATAAAAGGTAATTTATGAAACATGATAAGCAAAATAATATTGTTCGGTCAAGGTCCAAATGATAGCGTGCTGCAGTTGTCGTTAACAGTAGTCCAACTGATATGGTTTGACGACTTGATGAATAAATACCATATTTGAGGTTGTATCTGTTGTAAAATCTCGGTCTGAAGTTTTGAAACTTTGATCGTCTTAAATCTAGTTTATAATCACTGTTTCGTAATGAATCTAGTTCAAAATCACTGTTTCATACATTTAATTTTGCGACAGTGATCGTGTGATTCATTATGGCCAATCAGAGCTTTGGATGTCTAGGTATGAGAATGAGTATGCATTCCCCTTTAAAGTACATGTACTCAGAATAAGCATAAATAAATTGTCAACAATAAAGAAACATACATATTGTAACAAACACATTTTTGCATGACACACGATTAAAGAGGTAGTTTATTAGTATTATCATATTAAAGTAATTTTCTGTAATATCTCCGTAAAATATGACAATGGGTTAAACTTATTATTTTATTCACGTATTTATAATAAATAAACATTAACAACAACAACAACAACAACAATAATAAACTTATTGATAAATGTCTTGATAAAATATTACCATTTTTTTTTACGACATTTAAGAAATTGATAATTCAGTTTTATGTAAGAAAAGATCATAAGAAATATAATTTTTTAAGGGATAGTTTTTTTCAGTTTAAGTAAAAAAAAACAAATCCCAGATATTTCCCCAATTCAGAGCATCATAAAAAATATGTTTTTGTAAAAGAAATATTTGGATTTCATTTGTCATTTTAATCTGTTTATGTAAAATCTCTATGACCGGCAAATTACCTTCTTGATAGATAAACTCTCCCGTCGTTTCTTATTCGGACAAACAGATTAGGTCTTGGTATGTTGTGTTGGTGTGACTTATGGCCATTAAGGAAATATGTGTTTGGCTTCCATATGTGTGACAGGAACAGGTTGTTCAGGGTTACTTCGGTTATATTGCGTACGTCGAACTTTAGCCTTTCGTCCGTCCACCGCTGTCGAAAATAACATTGGAAAGAGTAGTCCTGTAAAACAAAGAAATACATGTACTATACAATGAATGAAAGATATATGCTCTGAATTCGTAATTTCGAATGTTGGAAATGTCTACGAATAACGTAGCAATTTAACTCTCTTTTAACCGCCAAATTCGTAAATGTCGTCTGCTAAAGGTCAGATTTTTAAAAACATTAACTATTTTGGAATAGTTCTGTGAAAAAGATCTGATACCAGATGTAGTAGATGTAGAGAAGGGTATAAATACTGAAGAATTTGCAAATTTGTTTTTAATTGTTTTAAAATGGTGTATGTCAGGGTTTCCTAAGGGTTAAGGACATGTGTTAACAAAGCTATAGTGAATAGGTTGGTAATTTGATCGATATCGGCGTCTAATCAGGATCCAAGCTGTTTGACACTCGACCCATTGTTTCTCCAAATATTGGGCGATTCTGATTAATCTTAAAATCTAGGCAGACGACATTTTTTCAGCAGGTTAAGGGTTAAAGAACTGCTAGAAGGTGATTTAAGGAAGATTCAAGAATGAGGAAACAGAGGTATTTTAACCATAAAGATACGGATTGGGCCAGCCCGCACAATTCCGATTAGACCCAGCATTAGTTTCCATAACACGTCGGGCGGTGCGATACGGTGATGGTATGTGATTTAGATGTAACATACTAGCATGGTGCGTAGAAATATATGAAACAGTATTTACCGCGGAAAAATAGTTATGTACTTATCAGGTCAAATCACATTTGAAAATAAAAAAGTCAAAAATGTCTGTTGACGATAACAAGATTGTAGATTAGGACGGTGATAGAAACATTTTTACTTGGGTATGACGTATGAAGTAGTTCAAATGGTTGTTATAAGACAAATTCAAATTATCGCCCGATCCCAACGACAGGTGATTCATAAATCATCCAAAACCCTTGTGAAAATCGACATAAAAAGTTCAATGAAATATCTAAATAATTTCGCATCACATACGCGAAATCAAGTTGACTCTAATGATGGTTGAACGCAATATATATAACACATTTATAGAACAGAACAGTCGGAGTTATTTTAAGTACTAAAACAAACATCATTATTATGTTAATACTTAAAGCAAGAATTCGACATTTTGTTTTAATGATAATGCTCGTCGGTGACTCCTACAATACGTAACTAAGGCAGTTTGAAGAAACACTGTATTTGAAAAAATATACTTTCAGTTTAGAACGTCATAAGACATATAAATGTAATAAACATATATGAACATGTGTAATATCATTCTCATACATGTATGCCCTAATTCTTATATTACTTGAAGTCAAAGGTATTTATATTACCTGTTTCAAATATGCTTAGAATTGTTAATTGAATGATTGTGTTTCCTCGGGTGGAGTAATTTTGAAGACGGTCCAAGGCTAAAACAATACAAAATATGGAATTAAGAGCGCACTGGTGTATTGGATTTGGTGTGGTTGGTGGGTTCGGGTTTGAGCCCCAAAGGGGGTATTTCTCCAGACATTTATTAGACACAGATACTTGTTCTAACCAAGAAACGAACACGAAAGAGTTTATATAAGCCATAGGCTTAAAATATAATAAGGCTAAAACAAATAAGGTTGAACTAACAATATATAGACTTCTTATTTTATGAAGAAACATGGTACATTTTATTATACTTCTGTAAACTTTCATAATCATATAAAACTGTGATGAATACGTTCGTTGGACATAACCGACTTTCAGATACTCCCGCCTTGAAAATTTATTTGATGGAGATATTGGTAATCTTTTTGTTTCAAAACATTTCTCCATACGTCTAAGGAACCTGTCACGATTGTTTACGTCAAGCGTTGTTCTCTGTGACTTTAGTCAAACCACTTAAACACATTTGAGTGTCGGAAATGTCTTGCTGTAATTGTTCCAATGAGCGTGTTACTACACTGTTACAGCTCTTAATTTGCATTATGCGTCCAAGGTTCAGGAAACTTTTTCTCCTGATAAGAAACTTTTACACTGGTCTGTCATGTAAGAGCCAAACTTACAGTTACCGAAACCATAATGTCATGGAATAATCACGTATTTTTGGAGACCTCCGCAATTTATCTAGTATAATTTACTATACATGAAATATGTATTATTGGACAGTTTCAGACATAGCTGTGGATAATGATAGTCTGTTGGATATTGCACATTAATATTGTCATTATGCAGTCGTAGACTGACAAACAGGAACACTAAAATGGTAATTTCTAGATAAGGTCTACAGTTAAAAATGACAAGAATTTATCTTGGAACAAGACTAAGATAAATACGTCTTTCATGGTCATACATAAGACAAAATATCATTTATAAATCGAAAAGAATCCGGGTATATTAGACTCGCGTTAACGTATATAAATACACACTCATCACTGTCAAAACGTCTGGTAATTAATGGCATCTGACAGATAATGATACTTCAGGTATAATTATAGAACACACTGTGTTTTACTTGAGAGACACTTTAATTTGGTTAAGGGAATATTAAAGCAATGAAACACAGCAGCATATTAACTGAAACGTTGCCTTTTATTAATATAAACACAGCAGCATATTAACTGAAACGTTGCCT
>JAULCC010465281.1:324-11019 GCA_032358795.1 Nuttallia obscurata | reverse complement strand
AAGGTAAAATGTAAACAAACGGTATATATGTTAACAAACGGTATATATGTAAACAAACAGTATATATGTTAACAAACGGTATATATGTAAACAAACGGTATATATGTTAACAAACGGTATATACGTAAAGAGACGGTATATATGTTAAAAACGGTATATATGTTAACAAATGGTATATATGATAACAAACGGTATATATGCTTTTAATGCATTTAAAGAATTATTTATTGAAGTATAATAACTACAAAGCCGTTCTAGAAGTACTCGGAAACTTTATTTAATTATCTGTTGCTTTGAATTGGCAAAAAATGATTGATTTTAAACTCAAGTCGTAGACAGTTAGCCTCTTCTGTCGATTTTATCCAAGTCACGTGACGAACTTATTTGCATCTTTCTATATTTATAAACGTACTACAATATACGTAAAACATATATGTCATACAACTTACTTCTTCAAGGTCTACATAATTGTTTTGAAAATATTAGGTCTGCTATTGACTACGTTTGTTTAAAATAAGATTTAATAAAAAATTGGTTGTATCTAAAATTGTTTTTTACACATGTCGTTAATCGTACAAATGAATTAAAGATTCCATTAGAATGCAAAACCCTACTGTTTTATTTTAGCTTTATGCTCGATTGAAGAGCTCAGGAACGCAATTTATTACTTCACATGTAATCATTTTGCGATAGATAAATCTATTCACTTACATCAGAATACTGTTTCATTATAATAGTTAATCCCGTAGCTCCAGCAATTCAACATTAGGCTTTCTCATATGTTTTTATTTCTCTGTTTGCAGAGGGAGATTTTAAAAGCAATATATCTCTCTATATCACTTGTACATATTCTATTGATCAATATCTGTTTTATTTTTAACGAGAAATATTATATGTTTTATTTGCTAACAGATAACAGTTTATTTCCAATTCTGCGTAAGTCCTGCAGACAACAACAGCAAATACAATGTAGATATACATGTACATAAAGAATCCGAGTGACAATACAACATTTAACCTAAAATACAGTTTAACGGAGGAAAACGGCCTGAACGTTTTTTTTAAAATAAGTATATTGAAAAGCAGGTCGTTTGTGAAGAATATTTGAGAAGAATTATATTTGCGTTATAAATTGATCACGTAGACCAGAAAAAGAACAGGTGCCAATAAAATCATGGTTGACCTTCTGGCTCTAGTTTATTAATGAGATAACGACTAAAAAGTTCGTGCATGTTGCACTTTTAACACAGTCTTTAAATGTCGCTTTTAATGATTTTACCTCTCTGTTATTGTGATATTATTTTTTGTTTGTTTTGTTGTTGTTGTTGTACGGGGGGCGTATCTGTGTCTTAGAAATGCTTCGAAGCTTTGCTATAAATATTTAAAATAAAATTTAAATTGTCTACTTTCTACTTAGGTTTATATTAATTTCAGTGCTGTTTGAACCTGTTTTCTGTTTCATGGCAGAGTTGTTAATGCTCGTTCAAATAGCGAAATTAAATAATAAAGAATTGGCTATAATTTACGCACGGACCTCTGTTGTTTCCTTCTGGCCTTCATTATCGCCTGACGTGGTATTCCGTATCGCCATTATGATCAAGTATTGACATATTCCGTGACGATTTTCTCTCTTAGGAAGCACATACAGCAGAGGTAAAGCGGAAAATGAACGAATACGGTAGTCATATCTATGCTGTTTTTCCATGTGGTTCTTAGTAAAATATGTTGCTTTTTTAATTATATTTTATAAGTGAAGTGAGCGGCGAACCTTCGCATCGTACATAATATAAAGTATGAATACAAATTGGAAGAAAAAAAAGATAGTACCGTTACTTAGTTTCGGAACGGTATCTGAGAGTAAAAGATATTTTACACATCATAATTGGTAATTATAAACTTAGAATGTGACGTATAAGATTCTCAAAACTGTTTACAACTGTCAGTTGATTATGCAGATCCATTTCAGAGATAAATGTGCTCATAAATAAAGTAAATGTTTGAGTTTTCAATCTCTGCCGCTTTTTGGGTCAACAATGTAGATATCTTTACATGACACTCTATTGGGTCAACAATGTAGATATGTTAACATGACACTCTATTGTTATCGTTCAGTGATTTATAGTAGAATGTTGTTTCAGAACACATTTCAAACATAAGAAATATACATGCGCCTTATACACAAAGCTGAGAAGTATTTAGTAAAGAATGTTGGTAGAATTTGTGGCCCAACCCTTTAGCTTATATTTACTTGAAATTGAAATCACTGTTGTTATTATTTATACATGTATTTATATGGGCAATAAAATATGTTTAAACTAAAACTAAACTAAAGACCATCATCAAATAATATTTGAATTATCCAACAAATGTTTCGCTCTTTTCACTAAACTGAAACGTTTGGAACATTTTGACATTTTCAATATTCACATACTTGACAAATAGTAGTTTTCTGCAAGCAATATTAGAGTATCGTAGTGATATTTGTAATCCACGACATTATTCAGGGCAAATCACACTTACAGGAGACGTCCGGAAATAATGTTAGTAGATACTGCTGCTGTATATAGTTTGCTTAATATGTCAATCGTACGTTTGAACCAAAATATTTTAATCTATTAGATAAGATAAATGCCGGGGGTTAAAACATTTTAACACACATGTGTAGTGTTTTAGGATTTCAAGGCCCTGCTTAAAACAAAAACTTTGTGACAACTGTATATATATAAACAACTGTGTAAACACGTGTTTAGAGTCCTTTGTGGGCTTGGAGTAAGGTTATCCGAGCTCGCCATTTTTATTCATGATTTTTTTCTTTGTCTGTTTTATTACTAATTTAGTAAACAGTGTTAGCACAGTCGAACATTGTGACCTAGTTTCCTTTAACAGAACAAAACTGTTTATGATTCTATATGCAGATGATTCTGTTTTATTCGCGATGTCTCCATCCAATTTTAAGTCTGTTTGAATGACATAGAAGCATGCAGCAATTGTATGGGCCTTAAACTTAATATATCAAAGACTAGCATATGAACTTTGAGGAGCGACGTCAAACTTCTTATAAATGTTATTAAACTACTCTTATAAAAGTTACAGATTCTTTTTAATATCTTGGAGTTAACTTCTACAAAAATTTCAACTGACTTAAAATTCAAAGAAAATTGCACAGTATGTAACTTTTGCCTATCCAATAATCAAATATTGGTTAGACATCATATAATAAGATAACAATGTGTTAATGAAAAAGATTTATTAATTTCAAACAAATTATGGAAATAATAATTATAGTATACACAACTGTGCATGTTACATAAAATCTATTGTCGCTAATTTAGGACTCTCTGATTACTACCAGAACCAATTTGAACACGCAGTTCCGTTTTACCTAATAAAAAAAAACTGTTAGATTCGTATTATCAATCATGGTATTCTGAGATAAATAACTCATACAGATTACCATAATATTGCCACTTCAAACGCGATTTTGAAATTAAAAATTGTCTAGATATTATTAAAAACAACAATCTGCGATTGATATTGAGTAGATTTCGGCTGTCCTCACATAACTTAGCCATAGAAAACGGTAGATATTTAATATTCCCACAGAGGTTGGAAAAAGTATGTGCTGTAATTAAGTTATGCAAGAGGACAAATATCATTTGTTGTTTTGTCTGTCATTTTATAGAGACCTCCGGACTCAATATTTCAAGCCATATTTTTGTAGGTGGCCATTTCTTGCTAATTTTCATTTATCTCACATCAAGAAAAGCAAAATAATTTCAGCAAATGTAGCTAAGTATGTAAACTATGCAATTATTCGACGGAGGAGTATTTATGACAGATAAATTTACCCAAACATCAGAGGCAGTGGTTCAAAATTGGCGACAAGATACATTGATTCACAAATGTATATGTGTTAACTGACAAGCCATATAACTGTTTAGTGATGGTATATAAGCCAGATCTGATCATTTTTAAAAGTATACAATTTTGTGCTTCTTGCTAAACTTAACCCTATTTTGAACGTTTTCCATGTTGTTACTGTTTAAGTGATTCGATCGCTTTATTTAATTGAAAAAAAGTGATATTTGTTTTTGATTGCTTTATTTGATTGAAGACTGATAATTGTATTATATTACTTTATTCAATAGCCCAGTATATTGCACTTCCTGCATTTTGTAATTATGACATGTTTTAATTCTGACAAGCTTTAATTCACCCCATGCAATTATTAAGTTAGCTAAGCTTTAAAGCCCGTTTAGCTCAGTGGCGAGGCGTTCGCTTCCGGTGTTGGGGGTTCAAGGCTCGATTCCCGGCCGAGTCAAAACAAAGACTTTACTATTGTCCGTTTTGACTTTCTCTCCTTGGCGCTCATAACTTGGGGTTAGTATTACGAGTGGTTTGTCGGTTTAAGTATACCGGGCGGAAGTCATTCCCTCCATGTACTAGTATACACTGGGCCTGTAAACTGCTTCTGCTTCTCAATTTCTAGCGACTATTAGCCCAGGATAACATAAAAATACTATTATAAACAAACAAACAAAGTAGAGCATTTTTCGTTATTAGTAATTTGTTAATGTTTAATTTGCCTGTCACGGTTAGTAATTCTATTCAAATTAAAAGTCTGATGAAGAACCAGAAATATGCATGGACGATATTGACTTTCAGAAGAAAGAATATTTTCACCGTATTAATTAGTTACTCACAATAAATGCAAGGCTTGTTTTGTGTAGTATTTTTGTTCTGAAGCATCAGGCTTAAAAGAGTTGCTACAATGTTTTATTCCGGGATACATTTAAACAAGAAGTATAATGTCATTGAATTGTCTTTATGATTCATGAATTGCCACCAACTGAGGTGGTGAAATTACCATAAAATTCAATCAAATCAGCGTTATTACAAAAGAATAGCACACTTTTGCTATATTCGTTAGGCGGATAAATGAGGCTTGGGAGTCATATTTATGGCCTTTCACGTTCAAATCGATTACCATGTTGTAGAGTTTTTAACAAACCTAAGCTATAGGTTCTGCGGTGTAATTTAAATGGTATGACAATGCACAAATTACGCTTAACAACGAGTTTACCATTCAAAATATCTCTCTCAGAATATATATTGAATTAGCCTAGATAAAAATTGAATGGTTGTAATGTTTTGCATTCGTGTACTTAATTTTGAAACAGGCATAACCGGAAGCATCGAAATGGGCTTACTTGCAAATGTGATTTGGAATCAGTAGGACTTGTGACTAAATCTGCTTAAAACAGAAATAAAAACTTTTTTTCAGATGTAGAAAAAAGTTAATTCTCTGCAATGCTGGTTTATCAATTCCTTTGTACAGCTAAAATTTTTGTATTCTGTTTCAACCAGTTTACATAGAATACTGTGTTTCTGTCATACATTTGCTACTACTTTTGGTGATGGTACTACCAAATACACCACTACATATTTAATAACAGAAGAACATCAAGTAATTGTTTTATTCGTTAGACCATAACCTGGAACTAAAGGCAAAATAAACTATCTAGTATTTATATGCATAAAAGTCAGTTTATGTCGGGTAATTCAAAACAATTTTCAAGAGGTTTAGGATTAAAGGATAGCAAAACAATAGCATCTGCTTCAATGTTTATAAAGGTTTGCTGTGATACGTATAGTGTCTCTGTTATGTAACGTCGTCGTAATCTTCTGGCAAGAGGATGACGACAGAAAGTAATCAAAGCGCTTCAGACGTTGCGATATATTCACTGCATACCAGAGCTTAAAGGTTCAGCTGAGCTTAGGTCAGAAAACCAGCTCATTATCTTAGCTCACGAGCCCAGTCCTGGTTTAGGTCACCTCTTCAAATGTCTATGTATTCAGTATAATCCAAATAAAATGCACTACAACTTATTTTGTTTTGCGAAGCTAACTATTAGAACGGCTGGTAGGTTTTGTGGAATTATTTCTAAATTATGGTCTCTAGTAAATAGACCTTGTATCCACTGCAAAAAACAATGAAAACCATAACCAAACAGTCAGCGTGTCGCTGTGTCTTCTACTCGTTTTGATGGGTAGAAATCACACAGACAGGTCAATTATGCAATTTATCATCATTTCTTAGACAAAAGGGGGGAATGCCTGACGCAAAAAAGTTTTATTGTCAATTTTGCTTCGTCAAACTTTGTTTGATAATACGTCAATGCTTTGGTAGATATTTTATGCTTGAGATAAAGGAAAGAATGCAGATAGAAGCTGCACTACATTCCTCCAGCTGTATTGTATAGAAAATTCTTATAACCGTTTTATTTAATGAAACAAATTAAAGTTTAATGATAATATGTATTGGCCAATTCTGGAGTGTTTCCTGTCTATGAGAGAATGTGAGAGTAATGTGGAGCTCATCAGTTCTCAACGGTGTTTTGCATCAAAGTTGTTTAAATGGAAGAAATGTTTTTTAGTTAAAACAAATTTTATTCACAGTTTTCATACAAAAACAAAATGTCATGAATTACATTTTATATCATATAAAATGAAAAGGATTAAGACAAAAGCTCAAGTGACTTATTCTAATCTGTGCCCTGAACAGTTATTTGTATCACGTAACTCTTGTTCGTGTGTTTATTATTAGGAATTTAAGGTCGTTTTTACAGTGTGTACATGTAAGTTTTATCGCGACGTCCAGTTGCTTATCTATACACATTAATGTCAAAGCTCATATAACTTTGCAATTCCTAGCGTAAACAAGTTGACATAAAACTATGCAGTGTGTGTGTGTGTGTGTGTGTGTGTGTGTGTGTGTGACTTTTCTCGTTTAAGCATTTTTCCACGCATATCTAGACATTAACACATAAAAAATGGCATATCCAACCAGACGCTCTTGACAAGGAATTTGACTCGGTTTAATATCGTAAGTTCGTGTATGAATTATTCCGAGTTGTGAATAAATTACTCATTCTTTCCGACCATTCTCTTTGTACCAATATTCTATGACTGATTTAACCGTATGAAATTATTTAGTGGTTTTATTGTTTCTTGCCATTAAATAGTTTTGCATCAAAGGTTTAAAATAACTGTGGGAAATTTCAAAATCTGATGGTAAAGATATGGCCAATTTAGCTGCATAATTTAGTTTAGTATCTCACTGAAGACACATGAGATTAGAAAAGCCAATGCAAATTAATTCTATGCCATTTGAAATATTAGATTTTGTGCAATTTTCAAATTATATTAGGGCAGATTGAAATCGCACGTTTTAAGATTATCAATTTGTGCTAGGACTAGAAATGAGTCGGAAAATACTGGTACATTTATTTGAAAGTTTAGACACTATAATATGATATCATAATCTGAGTTATATTTTTAATACCGTTTAAAACACAAACATCCGAACGATGCTTTAGTTATCTGGGTTGCAACTTAGTTAAGCCGTAACATTTGAAGTTTTGACTTAACCTTGACAAATCTAGTCGATACAAACTTTGTCTGAGTAACAGATCTCCGACCGGTCTTTAAGGAGTATCGATCTTTGACAAGATTATATCTATTTGTTGACTAAGATTTAAGTATGATTACGCACATGATATCTGATCGGCCAGTTGTATGTGATTTCAATAAGGATGCGTTATCTCAGAAATATATCTGCAACTTGTTTTTCAAAAAAGTACGAATTTAGAGGTAAATCAGATTACAACTGTTCGAAACTATGTCATAAATCGGAAACAACAGTTCCTGGTAAATCTACTTATTACTCCATGACAAAAACATACTCTGCTGGTCATTCAACAGCTGACCACAACTTATTCGATTTCCGATAGAAAACCAAGTAACTCGAGCTTTCCTGACTGGTATCCCAGAGCTTAAGACTTCACATATAAAAAGACACCATGAAAGCTACCATTTAAGATGATCAACTCATACCAAAAACACATAAGATCCAGCATGCAGAAATTGGCTTTAATTTAGAACTGACCATCATGGTAAAAAGATTGAATATTTTGTCACAAAGATCAAGTGTTTACTTTATCGAATTGGTTGGTTAATGCATGTGCAAATTACAGAACAAACTGATTCTTTTAATAAAATGAGAATTTCCCTATGTAGAACGTATTTTACATGTCTAGGGAAAAAAACATGTTTTTTCTACACCCCGTCACACCAACGCACCCACCTACACACATGGAGCGTTTCTTTACAGTGTCCCCATACAATCAACAGACCGTAAATGAGTAAAATATCGTGGATCATTACAACATAACTCTTATGGCACCAAATTTGCAAATGTCGTCTGCTAAATTCTCAAATTTCGCTACTTCAATATAGTGCAGACCAGGTCTCTTAGCATAAAGCTTCATTGAGCATGGACATGTTCGCATCCTCAGAAGTTATTGCCTTCCATTGGTTAAATGTGATAGGAATTTTGTATAAGAATGAATTGGGAATGCTAAAAATATAAAATCTGCAGTTTTATTTCGTCATGTTATGTGTTTACAACTTTTAGAAATATGCCTATAACGGTTAGAGGGTTAAACCGAGAGGATGGTCGTGATCGTTATCAACATAGATGTGCTTACAACATAAAACAACTAGATTACTTGTACACGATAAATGGGAAGGAATTACTGTTTATACATGGGTCGGTAATATATTCTAAGCACCAATCAATACTGTTTACAACCATTCTGACAGGAAATCAACTGATCTCCCATAATTGAGAGTGATATCGGACCAGTCGTACTACCGGTGGGAGATATTTGGCACTGATTGAGTTATCCTTGACGTCTATGGCGTCGTACCGGGTCAATACAATAAAATAGTCAAAACAATTCTCTAGCTCAGATTGATTTGTTAAGTCTACTGATAATAAGTCTAATTATCGCAAATCTTAAAGTATTTCTCAATCCCTCCGGATTATTCCAGTGATTTCGTCAAGAAGGATATGATATACGGTATTTTTCTAGAGTGTCGGGAATTATCTGATTTACATAAAATTATATTATTTTACGCTTTTGGAAATTGTTCTTATATTCTAGATAAGCCGTGCATTATCCCATGTTATTGCATACATTTTGTTTCGTCTGTTGTTGAGTTTCATGTCAAAGGGTTGATGATCTTGTTTGTATATACAATAATGGTTAAGTTTAGAACATTAAAAACAGCTCTTGTTTTATGAAGGTATTGATATCCATGGCGTTGAGTAATTAATTTTAAAAACAAGTTGACAGTTGCAGAGTATTGGTTTCCCGGGCAAAACATTCCATTTGCCTGTAGTAAAGTTTTTACATAGAAATCTTTTTCCTCAGGGAAATATTTCAGTATATTGCTACTTTCTTTGATATGACATTTTAGTTATTTTGTACCAATATCAAACTCTCACTTGGCGGCATTTATAAATAATAGATAACGCCTACATTCATCACTCATGGCAATATTTGCAATATTTTATCCCATACAAGTACACATCTTATATGCATAGTTATAAAAAGTTCTGTAGAAGCTTGTCAACGTATGCCATTTACTTCTTATCTATTCAATACGATTAAGAACGATTTTTTTTTGTGTCAAAGGTTTAACAGAACATAATGTCTTTGAAGCTGTCCACAAAAGATAATATAGAACACGTGTGTCATTGTCTGCCTGTTGTGTATAGTTATGTGGTGTATAAAGTGTTTAGTATTAAGGTGTAGTGTATCATAGTGTTGTGAATAATTATGTGGTGTATAAAGTGTTAAGTATAAGGATGTGGTGTATCATAGTGTTGTGTATTTGTGTGGTGCATAAAGTGTTTAGTATAAGGGTGTGGTGTATCATAGTGTTGTGTATAATTGTGTGGTGTATAAAGTGTTTAGTATAAGGGTGTGATGTATCATAGTGTTGTGTATAATTGTGTGGTGTATAAAGTGCTTAGTATAAGGGTGTGGTGTATCATAGTGTTGTGTATAATTGTGTGGTGCATAAATTGTTTAGTATAAAGGTGTGGTGTATCATAGTGTTGTGTATAATTGTGTGGTGTATAAAGTGTTAAGTATGAAGATGTGGTTTATCATAGTGTTGTGTATAATTGTGTGGTGTATAAAGTGTTGATTATAAGGGTGTGGTGTATCATAGTGTTGTGTATAATTGTGTGATGTATAAAGTGTTTAGTATAAGGGTGTGGTGTATCATAGTGTTGTGTATATTTGTATAAAGTGTTTAGTATAAGGGTGTGGTGTATCATAGTGTTTTTATAATTGTGTTGTGTATAAAGTGTTTAGTATAAAAGTGTGGTGTATCATAGTGTTGTGTATAATTGTGTAGTGTATAAAGTGTTGAGTATAAAGGTGTGGTGTATCATAGTGTTGTGTATAATTGTGTGGTGTATAAAGTGTTAAGTATAAGGGTGTAGTGTATCATAGTGTTGTGTACAATTGTGTGGTGTATAAAGTGTTTAGTATAAAGGTGTGGTGTATCATAGTGTTGTTCATAAAGTGTTAAGTATAAGGGTGTTTAGTATAAAGGTGTTGTGTATCATAGTGTTGTGTATATTCGTGTCTTGTATAAATTGTTTAGTATAAAAGTGTGGTGTAACATAGTGTAGTGTATAATTGTGTGGTGTATAAAGTGTTTAGTATAAGGGTGTGGTGTGTCATAGTGTTGTGTATTATTGTGTGGTGCATAAAGTGTTTAGTATAAGGGTGTGGTGTATCATAGTGTTGTGTATAATTGTGTGGTGTATAAAGT
>JAULCC010465280.1:0-18592 GCA_032358795.1 Nuttallia obscurata | reverse complement strand
CCGAGGTCATTGACTGGTTCCAGTGATATTTTTGGCATCTGCACAAAGAAAGGGCTGCTTTTTATAGTCTATACCATAGTTCATTGACTGGTTCCAGGATATTTTTGGCATCTAAGCTAAGGATGGGCTGCTTCCTTAAGTCTTTATCACAGTTTATTGACTGGTTCCAGAGATTTTTTGGCATCTAAACTCAGGATGGGCTGCTTATTATAGTCTTTACCATAGGTCATTGACTGGTTCCAGTGATATTTCTGGCATCTTCACTAAGGATGAGCTGCTTCCTTAATTATAAAGCACAGTCTATGGACTGGTTTTCCTGACTGGGCTTAATGGGATTTAACTTCACATCTGATACACTGAGAAGTAACGAATTCCACAGATTAACTAGGATTGCTGGTTCTAGCAAGGCTTAGCAAGAAATATCTCAATTTGTAATCACCAGATTTTGGTTTTGACACAAACATATGAATTAATGGCTGTGAAAGTGTGCACTTTTACTTTGTCACTGGTCTTTAATGGTTTCAGGATATTCTACTTCTCATAAAGATATAAAACATCTGTTATTTCTTGTGGTACAGTAAATCACAAAGACAATGTATTACATGTGGCCATCATGGGGCACCCTTAGACTTTGTTGTAAGTATAGAACTAGTATACTTCCAGGGGCTAGGTATAAGTAGTTCCAAGAAAAAGCTGGCCTTATAATTATCTTTGTATATGACTTGTACTGAACTCAGAGATTTTTTTTTATGTTCTGCATTGACTTTGGAAGCTACTTAAACTTTTAGCACAGAAATATTTCATTAAAGCCATAAGCCAGTTATCGAAGCAAATTCTATTTGTGACAGAGTTATATGGCCATTACTGTATTTGTCATAGGTAAGCAGATGAAAAAATGAAAATGTTAACAGCACCATTGTTAATGATTGGTGCAAATTTTGATAAAACTGTGGTTATGGTTCAGCAAGAAATAAGATCACTGTAGTAGGTATTATAATCTCTGTCAGTAAGACTTGATTGCATCAATAGTGGTCTATACTGCATACCAATAACATGCCAGAGGTATGTTAAGCCTTACATTTTGGAGTTAAATAATCTGAAGAATTGTTGTAAGACAAAATATTTCATTACTTATGAATTAATTAACATCACATAATTTTAAAAATATTATCTCATTGCACCTAACAAATGCATAGTACATGTATATACCTGGCACCAGAACATTTAATAATCCCTGGACTAATTTGTGGTATCTCATTTGTAATGAGATAAATATATAGAGTATGGATTCAGAAATTTAATTATTTTTGGAGAAACTGAGAAATGAAACCTGTATCTGTTAAATCCCTGGAAACCTGCTTTCCTGAGTGTTCTAGGGGTAGCAATAGTCATGCCAGTCCTTACAGGGGAATCTATATCAGCTAGTATTATACATATGTATCAACATTTTGTAAATTCAATAAAAAAAAAACAAATTTATTTAGACATTTTTTCTTTTTCAGATATAAGCTTATGTCATTTTGTTGCCATCAATCCCACTGACTTCCAATACGTCCATTCCCATTTTGGAGAATAGTCTATCAGAAATGACATTTGAAAGATTGTATATAATTTTTTATTGTAGTTTAAACATATTTTATTGCCCATATAAATACATGTATAAATAATAACAACAGTGATTTCCATTTCAAGTAAAAATAAGCAAAAGGGTAGGGCCACAAGTTCTAACAACATTAAATTCGACCCTCCCCTAAATTTGGCCCTCCCCTATTTGTATGTTATATTTATTTGTACTTCGTAATTAACTTCATTTATAAACAACCAAGTCCTATAAATTTTGAGAATTAATGAAAGTTTTATAGTTTTCTCTTTAATTTTAGATAAACTTCTGCTGATAGTGTGATTTAGACAATTTTCGCCGTTCTCATGTAGCCATGCAGAATCTTTAGAGTTATATGGGTTGTTTTTCACTGTAGTTTGATGACTTTCACGTAGACAAGCTCCCAATGTATTTATAGTGGAGATATCTCAAAGTATATCACTCTGTAGTTAAAAAAGAATATCTTACACAGACCTTAGGTAACTACAGTACTATAATGTAATGAAATTACTTTCCTTGTACTATACATTTACCAAGTTAATTTTCATCAATGTTTCTGTCATTTGACTTATTTCTGACTTGTATGTTTATATATTTTCAGTATATTCTTTCCTGGAATATATGCTGTCCATACCGGTACTTTTAGTTTCAGGGTTTGTTCCCTTGAGGAAATGCCCCTACTAAATAGTCAGTGAACTGGTCTAAACATTAATGGAAATGTCCATTTTGATTGTTAATAACTTTTCTTTTAGAAATTAGTGTTTGCTAATTTATGATGTCCCTTGTTAATGTTCTTATCACAAAATATCTAAATCATAGCTTTAAATATTAACACTTTAAAGGGCAGATGTTTACTTGTAATGTTTACTGTATCATTACAGAGGATAAACTGGATGAACTCAAAATCATTTTCCTAGAGGAGGAAATCAAAGAATTGAAGCATGCCCTAAGGGAGGCAAGAAATCGTAACACATACTTAACTCAGGTCATAGAACAACATGAGGATGTAAAGAAAAAACAGTAAGTAAATCTATTCTGTTTGTTTAGTGTAATTCATGATTACAACTGAATGCATTTTACTTTCATAGATGATATTGATCTGGCTGTATTTTTGTTTAACCCTCTGTCTTCAGGAGGAAATCTTTATATAACTACTATGACTGACATTTCTTGGTCCTTATTCATCTAACCTTTGATACAAAATTGTTATGATAGCAGACTTAAACTTCCATGGCCAAGTAAACCAGTATAAGTATGTGTTACTTCTCATCATGCAAGGTCACACTGGAATACAAGCAGTGGGTAAAATATTCAGTTTATATGTTTATGTGGGTTTTTGTTTGTTTTTCATGAATTCAAAAAAATTTCTCCTTCACTCTTCATGAAACTGGGTCAGAAAAGTTGTGTACATAATATTTATACAATTAGGAATATGCATGCACACACACAATGTTTTCTAAGATGACAAAAACAGACACTGTATAGACATAGGGACATCCTACTTTTTGTTTATCAGGAATTTAATGTCGCTTTAACAGTATTTCAGTCATATCATGATGTCCAGCTCTTTACTGGTGGAGGAAGACCCTGGAGGACCTCTATACACTATTTTAGGCACAGAGTGCACCAAGGTAGAACCACCGACCTACCGCAATCCAGCTTCCTTACTCGAAGTCTGAAGTGCCAAGACCGGGATTCACACCCATAGCAGTGAGAGGCTTAGAGATTGCAAGTCAATGACCATAACCACATGGCCACGGAGGCCCCAACATCCTACTGAAATATGACCTTTGTCAAAATCTCAAACCCAGCTCTAATGTGGTTTCCTCTTTGACCCCATCAGTACAGTAGTTATACAATTTAGGAGGAAAGATCTATTCAAACATACCTTGCTATCTGCCCTAGTAATTTTTTGATATGTGAGTAAATACTGAAGTTTGTTTTCTTATTGCAGTGAATAACACACTCTATTTTTTAGCTCACCTGAGCAAGAGGCTCATGGTTGAGCTATTGTGACCGGCCTTTGTCTGTCGTACGGCCGTCCTTCTGTGGTCCATTGTCTGTCCATCAACATTTGCCTTAAAAGACATCTCCTACACAGCTTAGCCAATTTTAATAAAACTTTACAAATCCTTAGGTGGTCCCCTTTCAAAGTTGTTCAAAGAATTGGATTCCATGCAGAACTCTGGTTGCCATGGCAACAGAAAGGAAAATCTTTAAAGATCTTCTCCTCCAAAACTAGTAGCCAGATTTGAAAATAATTTGGTATGTGTGTTCCTTAGGTGACCCACTTTACAAAGCTTGTTCAAATTATTTTGATTAATAAAATAACATGGCCATCAGGGGGGCGCAGTCAGTTTTCCTTATGAGTATATAGTGAAAACTTGAATAATCTTCTTCTCCAAAACTAGTAGACAGATTTGAAAATAATTTGGCATCAGTGTTTCTTGGTTGAACTTCTACAAAGATTGGTTCAAATTATTTTGATCAGTAAAAAAACATGGCCGCCAGAGGGTTTTTTAATATGAATACTTTAAAAATCTTCTTATCCAAAACTAGAGTTAGGATTTGAAAATGATTTGGCACAAATGTTCCTTGTGTGACCCTCTACAAAGATTGTTCAAATTACTTTGATTCGTAAAACAATATGGCCGCCAGGGTGAAGAGTCAGTTTTCCATATATGTATATGGTAAAAACTTAAGAATTCTTCTTCTCCAATACTAGAGGCCATATTTGAAATTAATTTGGCAATAAATGTACTTTGGTGGCCCTCTAAAACGATTGTTCCAATTATTTTGATCTGAAAAAAAAACCCATGGCCTCCAGGGGTTGAGGCTATCATATTCAGGTGAGCGCCTCTAGGGCCATCATGGCCCTCTTGTCCTTTCTATATTTACATATCTACCTCTTTCTATTACAAGATCATGTGATGATTACTTGTCAGTAGGCAGATTTCACAGTCTGCTGTATTTAAGGACACAGTCTATAACTTTAAGTATGATAGCTGACACTTTTATTACTTGAAACAGCTTGGGATTCAAGTGACATTACTGACCCTCATAAAGACGTCAGTGATTTAATCACTGTTGCTAGCCTTGTTGTTTCTGTGTCATATGGAATTAACATACACATATGGTTTGAAAGAGTATTATACATCATGCTTAAAGAGAATTGGATGGATTTGTATTCTCCATTAAATTGT
Organism: Nuttallia obscurata; assembly: GCA_032358795.1. Classification (NCBI taxonomy): domain Eukaryota; kingdom Metazoa; phylum Mollusca; class Bivalvia; order Cardiida; family Psammobiidae; genus Nuttallia; species Nuttallia obscurata. The sequence continues at coordinate 13,789 of JAULCC010465280.1, read as the reverse complement.
GTCTTTTTTTCCACAGACAACATACTATTGACACGTTAAAGCACCAAATGTCTCAGGGCAATGCTGCATCCTTCGCGGAACAGATAGCATCTGGACCAAATCTGTTCAACCAACCTGGTGGACGACAGCCTAGTCTGGCCGAGTGTGAGGCCATTATTCGCCGTCTGCAACATATAAATGAACAACAACAGCATGAGGTGAAACATGGCAGATAACTCTTTGTGGAAGTCCTGTAGCTTCATATCAGTTTTAAAAAGTTTTTTTTTTTAAAGTTAAAATGAAGACATAAAAACTGATGAATATGTAATGAAGGATTCATCTAATAACATTTGTCCTTTAAACTGCTCCATACTAAAATAATACAGATAGTGATTGATTATAACTAGAATGCCTTGATAATTGGAATAAAATGAAAATGTTCTTACTTGTACATTTAAGGTGCCCATGTGTCTATTGTCACAAGTGTCATTGGTATTAATAGAGAGTTTCATTATGACATAATGTTTAAACTGTTTGACTCTGTGGTATCTCCTGTTCTAACATTTGCTTCTGAGATATGGGGTTTTAAATATTCTCCTGTCATTGAACAAGTACAGGTTCAGTTTTTTAAAGGTTTCATTGGTGTAAATAGTTTGGTCAGTAACTGTGTAGCATTAGGAGAATGTGGCAGACGTCCACTTTGTAAAGTATATTTTACAAAATGACTAAAATACCGGTGTAAATTACTTATTATGCCTGTAAGTAGATACCCAAAACAATGATACAAAATGCTGAAGTCACTTGATGATATTGGACGAAAAACATGGGCAACAAAAGTAAAAGAACTTTTATTCCACCATGTTTTGGCTTTGTCTGGCTTTCCCAAGACATTGGAGATATCAATATGTTTATATCTCAGTTTAAACTTAGATTAGTCATGCATGATGCAGGACTGGCAAAGTCAGATAGATAATTCATCTTGTTGTGATTTTTATAATAATATAAAATCGGTATTAAATCCTAATAGGTATTCTAAGTATGAATATTTCTTTTAGCCAAAGAAAAGCTTTTTTCACAGTTTAGATGCTCAAGCCATAAATGTAACATTGAGGTTGGGCAGCATCGAGGTATTTACAGTACATGTTTACATTGTTTCATAAGTGCTAGTATTGTATGTTTAGAAGATACTACCCTGTTTTCTTTAATTGTATAAGATATAATGAAACTAGTCGTGCTAGCTAGTTTACTGGTGGGAGAAGTGAAATTGATTTATTTAGTTTGCTTAAAAGCAAAACTCCACTGACTATTAAGAAAGTGGTTATGTTTATTGAATCTATAATAAATTTGTAAGACAAAGACAGGTGTGAAAATGCTTGCACATATGCATTTTCTTTTGTAAATTATATATTATAGGTTACGATTATCTTTTGTGACAAAACTCTGTGCAACAAATATAAGTTATATCATACATACTGTATTTTTGGCCAGAGGCCTTTGTTAACAGTAAATTCTCTTGGCTTGAATGTGGTGCTCTACTAAATGCAGTATTTATGAATATTTGTGTAAATAACAAATCAGTCTTTGTATTCTATCTAGACCATTAAACCATTATGTACATGTCGGGAATATTTCATTTGAGACGTTTTATAGCAGTTTATGATTATAGAATTCAGTGTCAGTTTTTACAAGAACTGGATATGTATTCATTTCAGATAAACACAGTTATTTAGTGTACAGTGACACTATGGACATGCAATCTTTCTTATGCTGTATCTAAGCAGGCTGTGATTTCTAAACAGCATGGAATTACACTAAATAGCCTGTATGTGCTCATCTGCCTTCTCTCCCAAATATGGAAGTTTTATTCAGATTAAATTTGCCAGTGATTGAACCACTATGTAGTGAAAGATGGAGGAGTTATATTAGATTTTCTACACATTCCACACTTCATCAGGGTAGCTAAAGTTTGGAGTGGAATTCATCAACCTAAACCGCTTGATTATTAAACAATTATAATTCAGACATTTTGGGTTTCCAATTTCTTTCAGCTGGACAGATTAAAGTCAGATCTGAAGGATGTCCTGTATTCCCACAAGTGGACACCAGATGCCTATCTTCTTGCCAAGGCATATGTAGTAGAGGATGAGCAGAAAGATGGAGATGGCAAGGAAAAAGGGTTGCCAAAATTGTCATTGAAAAACCAGACAAGAAAACTGTAAGTACTGCTACTCTATTGGCAATTGGGACTGATTATTTTGTTAACATTTGCATATAAACAATGAGTAAGTTACTTCAATGCTCTCTTCATGTTAGTATGTCTTTATGCTCTTTTTGTCTTTAAGCTCTTTTTGTCTTTATGCTCTATTTGTCTTTATGCTCTGCTGTATTTAGAAGTGCTGTTTTGTAAGTTTATTATTTTGAGCATGACATTCATCTATAAGCATAATAGTTTTATTTATAAGATTTCTTCTTTCATCTTATTCTGTCAACCAACCTGAGAATGTTGCATAAGTGTCATGTCCAGAAATAGACCTTAGTACAAAAACTGTCCAGTATGTTTAAGACTTGAAATAGTTTCATCATACTTATAGCTCCTACCAGCAAAAGCTTTAATTCATTCATGTGTTTTGGTATTCTTCATAGATTATCTTTTTGTACAAGTATTTTTGAGGGATGGCCAAAGGTTCTTTAATATGGAAATTAAAATATATTGCAGGTATTATTACAGGTAAAACAAAATAAGAAAAGTTGATTAACTGATCAAGAAAATGTTTTAATTAGACAACAAACCAGTACTATCAAGTTTTTACTATTTTATTCAATGCTGTTCAAACAATAGCTTTTTAGTGTCTTATTTAGAGAGCAAACCATTTTGTACAGAAATATACTGTTACAATCATGTTTGTGGAAGTGATCATCATGCTATATCTTGATAAGAAATTACGCCTTAGATTATGAATAGCCTGGACAGTAAGTATCCAAGCTTAAAGTGTCTAATCAGTCAGATTTATCAGACTTTGTTTGTACATTATTTTATACACTTCATTCAGGACAACAGTTGACCTAGAATCACAAATTATGTCGTAAGTTTACTGTAACCTTTTCTGCGCCATTTTTTTGCACACCTCAAGTAGCATGCACCCCCTCTTTACTGATCAATAACAGATCATTACTTCTACATGTTTGGATGATGTCTATTTTTTGACATTTTACATATGGGTTGCTTTGCTTCTGGGAGTTTCAGAATGCTGCTACATGAACTAAAATACCAATAAGAACTAAGATGATATCAGAACTTACCTTGGTGGAGGATAGTTGTTTTTAGCTGTTTCTAGAAGCTAGGTGTGATAATATATGTTTTTTTAGGTTAGGTTTAAAGTTTATGCTTAATGTGATGGGGCCTTCACTGTTGACATATGGAAATGGGTTCACGCCTTTTGAAGTCACACCCCTGTCAATCAGGTGTAGTGAAATAAAATGCAGTGGACATGTTCAGCTTATTTCCTTTATGAAATGTAAATGCAGTGAATAATTTTAACTGATACATGTATTTTAAATTGAGATTAAATAGCATAATAACAAGTAAATGACATGTTGGTGCACTGAAATCAATAATAAACTTCACACAGTAAAAACTCAGTAAAACCTGTCTTTGTTGAATGGTCCCATTATGTCAGCTTGTTAATTGAAGTAATTTTATCACTAGAAATTGGTCAAATTTGTATAACAAATTCATTTTTATTAACTGGAGATCTTCAACTGGAGTTTGCCCCATGAGGGCCTGGGGCATGCCAATGTAGAACAAGAAAATGGACCACTGCTTAACTCTGGCATGATCGTAAGAGGTGACTAACAGGTTTTGAATGTGAATCTGGAGTTTCTGCATCTCTGATTCTCCAGCAGGTATTAAGTTGTTGGATCCATACCCCATATTTTTATCTCGATGAAAATGAGATGTGGATCCAACAAGTTTTTCCCTGAATGACACCATATAACCTATACAGTGTTGCAGTGCTGTAAAACCCAACTCAAATAATCAGTCAATCAACTGGAATTTAATCTCTGTACCATTCACTGTAAAACATTTTAACTGGATTGTATAGATATTCTGTTATCAAGTGAAAATTATTTTTTAGTAGCCTCAATAAAAGATCTGTTTAAGACAATTAACAAATATAGTTTCATTGACTTTAGAATTTTTAAAGGAGACCAATTCATATACACAAAAAATTAGTTAGTACCAACTTGGCTTCCCTTCCTTTCTTGAAATTTTATAACTTAATTTTTTTCCCTTTGAATTATGGAAATGTAGATTGAAATGTTTTACAATATTCATCAATTGAGGTACTACATACTCATAATTTCTGTTTTCATTTTATTCATGTACTTTTTATAGTGTTACATTTACAAACTTACGGTACAATATGGCCTATGTGTGCTGACTTGCCGTAAAAGCCAGGCCTATATCTCTCACTCAATTTAATGATCAAGCCCTGCAGTGAATTATAGAGATTTCTCTTTTGGAAACATATCAATGTCACACATACTCAAATTTGGCAAGTACTATGGATGGGGTAGAATTTTCTGGCCCTCATCTGGTAGTATTGACCTAACTGTTTCTGCCCTATGGCATGAAGCATTATCATGTAAAATCAATTGAGCATAATAGGTTAGACTTACTTCTTGTATGGCAAATATTACATGAGAAAGGTTATGTAATATAACTCAATAGTTGTTTGTCTGTTTGGAATACAGCGTGATGTCATAGTGTCCTGAAATCATAGGTGAAGATCTTGAACATTTTCTTTACTTATGAATTGGCCTCTGCATCATCTTTTGTTGGGTCCCTGCCTTCCCTGGAGGTATTAACACTCTGCATACAGTCCTATATGTGAGTCTTCACATATCTGTTGTTGTTGTGAATTAATTTCAGGAATAGTTTTGCCATAAATATACTTTTATAATGATATAGGGCTCATTGCTCTACTTCAGTGAATGCCTATACCATGCTGTCTTATGATTATTTACAAAGCTGTTATATATGTTAAACAAGTTAAGTGGCCCTGATGTATGGGACGTGAAATATAGTTAAAGAGTGAAGGACATCTAAAATGAGCAACAAAACAATAACAATACAAATTTCATCATTATACTGGGAACTCCTTGGATTTGATATTAGTGAAATAACAACAAAAAGAAGTGAAAATTCATCAGACTTTTGACACATGTTTATATGTAGTTATATCATGTCAGTTTCTATCAATTTAAAAAAAAATGTAATTTAAATTTTGTATCATCATTATACAGTATTCCTAAGTTTCCCTAGTGTAGTTTGAATTCTGACATCCCATAACATAGGACCCACATCTTTAAAAGACAATAAATGTTAAGTCAGTGCACTGGTTTCTAAAATATCAGCATATGTTGTACACTAAGTCCCATTTTCTAAGTAAACTTTAGATAGTAATAACACTTTTTTATCATTTTATATAACTAGTATAAACTGCATTGGTAATACTGATGCTATTTTGATCCAGTGATGCCAACCTCAGTTTTATTTTGCTTGAAGATAGCAATAAATAGAAAATATTCCATGGTGTAAAATTATGTTTTTGTATTTCTCTCTTTGACTTTGATATATACATTGTCTTAATAGTTTCTGATCAAACCCCATGTATGTCTTTGTATCATCAACTTGATTTTATGCTTCAGTCTGAAGTTAAGTGGACAAAAACTAGCCATTACATCATCTCAGCCTTCACTGTGACATACCAGTTACAACAAAGGATGTGTAACTGAACAAAACAATACAGTAATTTCTTGTTATTATATCAGACAAATATCAGATATCATTTAGTGATTTGTATTAACAGTAATACTATACTAGCAAAAGTAGCAGACTCATGATTTCTCTGTTGCAAACAGAAATAAATATAATTTTATTTCCCCTACTCTTTACTTTCTTTCAGGCCAGAGATAGCCTACATACAACGGGATACAGTCAATCTTCCTGCTTTGAAGCAAACTGTCAGTAACAAGGCAATAGAAAGAAAGAAACGGACACAGATCCTACAGAAAGCAAGATTGAAAAAAGAAGTGTTGCAATAATGTGTTTCCATAATTTCTTTAATAAATCCCTCAGTGGGGTGAGACTTCCTGATGTTCAGTCTTAGGTCAAGGAGAATTGTTGAAGGTTGTCCTGAGGAATTTATTAAAACCTCTCACAGATATGTTTCTATAAAGTTTTCAATTAAAACAGAGACAGTGTTTGTTTTATTTTTTGGAGGACAGAAATTGTCAGTGTCAATTATCATGTCTTCACTGTCAGAGGATGGCTATTTTGTTTGTTAACATATGGGAGCTGCCTTGTGAAGTATGAAACTTTTTTTGAAAAAGAAACACAGGGATAGATGACTGCAGTGGTATGTCAGAACATGATGATTTATTGTGGGTACCCAAAGATACAGATGATCTTGGTTAACTGGAAAAAGGGAACAGTTTAATATTGAGAATGAAATTGGGTGTATAAGAATAAACAAAATGTATTGATATAGAGGATGGTGTCATGTGACACCTCAAAAGTAATAGAATAATCTTATGAGAAACTAAGGTATTAGATATCGTGTACACCAATATAGTCTAAAGAGCAGGAAAAGGATGAAGGAACTATAAGATATTAGTTTTGAAAAAAATCTTCAGTTTGTGTCAAGGACCAGCTAACTTTATTTATACGCTTAATGGGAAAAAATGATATATGCAAACACAGATTTCTGAGAGAGCTCAAGTATTTATTGACCACAAAATATCAATTCCAATTGAACTATTTTAAGAAAGATGTTTCATCTTGCACTAGTTTAGAAGTTTCAAGGAGGAGTGGACAAGCAAGGCTCACAGACAAAAACTGTTTTAACCTTTTTGTTGATCTGGTGTTTTGTTAACCATCACAAACCAAGTGTGCTTTTTCACAGTGTTTTGTCTTAACAGGTCTTTTTATCCAGTTTTATGTTACTGAAATGTTGTATTTTGTTCAATGTCTTGTATTTTTTGGTGTAAGAGGCAGAAATGTATTTTAAAGATATGAAGTGTCCAGAATCAATATCATTCCAAAGTACCGGTAGCTGTTTTTTAATGTTTTCAGTGACACCAAAAACTGCAAATTCTATCAAAATCAGTATCTTGCTGATTTTGGAAAGGTGTTACTGAACTATTTTGTTGCCTTATAGGAAAGAAAAGAAAAGTTTGTCTACTTAAAGCTGTCCATTCAGATGAGGTAACATAAAGACAAATTTTGCTCAAATCCGAAATGTCATTCATGGCATTTATAAACTTGACTAATATGTGCCACAGATGAAACAATAATATAGTTTGCATATAAACCCATGGGATGATGTGAACAAATACTCATTGATACAAATGAATCATTTCGTATCACACAAGCAAATTAAATCTGACCATCATGATGGTTTACAACTAAGGGGGCATTTGTCACTTATATTGAAAGCTCTTGTTCATTTTAATTTTTTTCTTGAAATTTTCACCATTTCGCTGTGACTACATTTGAAATAAATAATATTACTACCATGCTTTTATAAATTGAAAGTTCTTGTTAAGATTAAAACAAAAATAAATGTAGTAAATTGTATAGATACAATCTGATGTATCCAGTACTATCACGAACGTTGTGTATCATTTGCCGAAGCAAATCTCCAACAAGAGAAGTGAAAGTCAGCTAAATATCGACTTTAAAGTTCAAAAGTTAATGTCATAAAGAATAAATATGTCTTCTATATTTAGATATAAGCTGCAGGGCATGAAACAATTCAGTTTAACCCATAGCCTGCTGAAAAAATATTGTCTGCTTAAACTGTTGTCTGCCTGGATTCTAAAATTCATTGGACTCACCCAATATTTGGAGAAACATTTGGCCACGTGTCAAACAGCTTGGATCTGGATAAGAGCCAAGTTAATCAGCATCTGATCTGGAACCAAGCTATTTGCAAAGTCTATCACATTGGAGCTTATCAGGCAACGGGTTGATAACTAAACATCATCGCTTATCATGTCATATATAGATTACCTTGTCCAAAATTTCTAATATATAGGTAATATTCTGGCTAAGATTTGAACAGATTTATTGCATTGAAAAATATATATTCTATGGGATGCTTTCATTAAGTGGAAATTTTCCTGCTGATATTTGGAAAATGCTCTTTTAGACTTATGAAACTTTAAAAATTTTCTATTCTAGATGTGCAGCCAAACAAAAAGCTACACATGACAATATGTGAAAATATTTTCCTTCTAGTGAAAGCACTGCCATTTCTGTATGTTGTACATAGATCTTTTGATAACCAGATGGTGCTGTGTCCATAAAACCATAAGAGGTAGAAGTGTCAATAAAACCATAAGGGGTAGAAACTTTCTTGTCCCTAACCATGTATCTTAAGTGTGATATTGTACTTAGAAAACACCAGACTTTGGACGCTGTGCTAAAGGTAGCAATTGTACAGGTTCACTATGCTACTAATATGAAACCATTTCTACAGCAACATCATGTGCGTACCATACAAAACAGTTGTTGTTAAGAAGTTTTTGTTTTATGGAGGTCAAATATGGAGCAAGATTAAAACTTTGGAATTTTTTACAACTTTGTAAAAGAAAGGAAGATACTGAAATATGGGACTTATAAATTGTTTTGTTTTTTCAAAAAATCTTATATGGTTTCACTACTTTTATTTTTTTGTGTCTAAGCAACAAAGTAAAAATAAATTGTACAGCATAAGTGTGTCCATGCCATGAAAAGTCTTCCTTTACCAGTTAAATCTAAAAAACAACAGCACAAATGAAACACAAAGCCATGTAAAACTGACTTTAAAATCAATATAATGACCGACTTCCCATCTAGGCATGCAACAATGCATTCAAATTTCTGCAATTAATCTCATATTTTGTAGGTCAACTATTTGGTACACACTTCTGTTTTCTCCCTCTCTACTCCAGATATTCAACTGAAAGATATTTGGTTAGTGCCTTTGATTTAGGTTTAGCAGAAGAATATATTCAAGTTTTGTTTATTTTTATAACCTTATGACTGATTTTGCTGCAATATTCATCCTTCAGTTTTATGCTTTTTTCTTTTTCATAGTAACAAACTGAGAAATTTTTTAAATGTTTCAGTCAATCATAAGTCAGTGATGTATTCAATAAGTATAGAACTGTTACACTGTCTTGTGTTGGTGGCATGCATATTTGTGTCATTACATTAAACACTTGAGATTTTCTTTTAAAAAAAAAATTTAGTAATCATGTGTGAAAATGTGAGGCATAGCGCTTACTTAACTTTCTTCTGCTTTGTTGAAATGCTTAAATGTACTAGAACTGGACAAAAATTGGTACTTAAAGTATCTAATACCAGTGTAGATTCCAAATACTATCATAAGTTTTTTCTTTCCTCCAGATGATAATTGTTAATTTTGGTTGTTGAACATTTTCTGTGATGTGTGAATCCTGAATGGACATGTATAGCCACTAGTCTCATATGTCTATTCATGTTGACCATTTAGTATTTCAAATCTTTAAAGATTGCCTCTTTTTAAAAACAAATATGCCGAGTTTTAAAAATATAGTGTTGCGTAACTTGTCTTGGCGTTTCCTAGCCTGTTGTCAGCCAACATGAAATAGGTCTTCACTATTTTCCACTGTTCAGAATTCTGTAAAAGATCATCTTCAAACATATTTGAACAATGTTTCAAACAACACGACTAAACAGAACAGCTAATGATAAGGTTGAGCTAACATGTTCAGTTATGACATTGTATAGTAATACTTCTGGAAGTATCCCAGCATGCTTGATGATGTCAGTAGTTTTGCAGTACTATGACTGTATTTAACCCAAAAATGTTCTTTAATCTGAGCTTCTGTATTCATAATAGCACTATTTAACTTGGCTTTGTGTTGTGGTGCTATATAACCCGAGTTTGCTATTAGAAATATACAAATGTGACCATTTATGTTAGCAGTTTAGACAAAATATGTAATTATGTAACAAATACATGGGGACATTATAAGAAGACTGAGCATTTTACTGTCACCTCAATCAGCTTTGGCATGTAAAGTTAGCATTTATTGCATAGGAACCTGCTGGTCTCATTTTCAATTGTACCAAAACTAGATCATGATAATTAATGTTTGTTTTTCACAAACTTGTCACTTGAGATATTTCTTATTAAAATTTATGATCTCTGTCATTTTCCTTTATTTATTCAAAACCCTTATCATTTCAGTGTTATAGTTTAAATGTTTTGTAATGTATAGTAACATAAGCTATTTTAATTTATTCGTTTAACTATTGGTGTTTTCCAGCCTTGGAAACAGTAGAAAGCAATGCAGAAACAAGAGGACCATGATGGTCCTGTAATCAATCTCTCACCTGTAAATTTCTATATATACAAAATAAGTTACCCCTAAGGTCTGTGTAAAATGAGACAACACAACATATATAGGTATATGATGTAACATGCCCAATATCTAAGCTCTAGCATGTATGGTTTTAGAGCAAATGTTCATTTACTTTTCACTATAGTCTATGTAAAACTGTGATCTCACTGCTGATCAGATCAACTCGATCAATCCCGATCAAGCAATCGGCTACAGGTCTAGCTCAGTCTGCATGCGTGATCAGGGGTGGTCGAAGTGGTCTACCTTGGTCTGCATGGCTGGGGCTTCCTACCCGATTATTTTTGACATGTCAGAAAAATTCGAACAGCGCTCGAGTATCTAAGAGGTCGTGAAGTGTTCGTATAGTGATGGAGTAAAAGATCTAGTTGATCAAGAATCAATCGTGTAATGATTTATTTTGGTCAGGTAATACATCTTTTACCCGATCTGTACAGGATCATCTCCACTTCTACTCGAGCATTATCCGATCTCAACCCAATCAAGTCGACCTCTGTTCGATCCATTTTCCATAATAACTAGACTCCTTTCAGACTGCTACACGACGGCACACTATCGCTTCCCGATAGCCATACGACCATACACGAGTTCATGTGATCTCCATCATGAACTGATTTCAACCAGGAATGTTTGAAGATTTTATTAAAAACAATTCGATACATGACCTGATTTACCACACTGTTACTATCTGGTCGGATGGAAATCTGGCAACCATCAAGCAGAGGTCCAGTTAGTATAGTTGTGATCGTGTATGACTCACGTATAGGTCTGGGTGATCGAGGAGAAAGTCGGGATGTTGGTCAGGTTGTGGTTGTGAAGTCATAAAAAATGGTATAGGGTCGACTTGAGGTCGTGAATGTGCATTTTATCGAGCTTCATCGGGGAGTTTATGTGATCGGGACAATCAAGTTGATCTGATCGGCGGTGATAACACAGCTTTAAATAAGAAACACCCCCCCACACACACACTATACCTGGGCCTTATTGACCCCCGGGTCACCATTTGAATTATCTTAGTCAAGGACTACTAATAAAGGCAAAAAATCTAAGCTCAGTCATATGTACTTTTGAAAAAGAAGAGTACTTTAGTTACTAGATACATATAATGAAAACTGGCTCCGCCCCCTGACAGCCATTAATTGATCCAAATAATCAAAGGAACACTTATGCTATGTAATTTTCAAATCTGGCCTCTAGATTTGTAGATCTTTTAAAGTTTTTCCTTTCTGTTGCCATGGTAACCAGAGTTCTGCATGGAATCCAATCCTTTGAGCAACTTTTGTGAAGGTCTATCCAGGATCATTTCTGTGAAATTAAATCAGTAGTTAAGGAGATTTTCAAAGTTTTTTATATAGCTTTTTAACGAATACTGGCCCCGCTCCTGGCAGCCAAGTTTTATGACATATCATTTTTCTTTGAACATCTTTGGTAGAGGTCAATCCAAGGATCATTTCTGTGAAATTAAGTTGAAATTGGACCATTGAGAAAAATGATTGTTAAAGTTTTTCCCTTTTTTACCTTTCAATGTTATCCTGAAATTTTTCCCCTTCCAAGTTTCAAACACTTTTCAGCTTCAACAGTTTGTCGGCTCATTCCTTTTTTGGCACAGAGCTGATGTCAAATGAACAAATTTTCAGAATCAGAAACACAGCAAATATTTTGAAGTTTCAAATGTAAGGAATAAACACAATCTTATAAGTGATCCGTATCAAATTTTGAGTAATATATTTGTATTTGCTAAATAAGGTTCACAAAATGAGCAGATACAAAAACTGTCATAAGGAGACCTTTACTGTAAGCAAACATTTTTTTTTTTGAAACATATATCCACAGACTTAATACAAAGAAAAATTCAAAATTCTTTTACATATATATGCCACAGGTTAAATACTTCCTGTGTATAAACACAAAGACAAAGTTAATTAAAATGGGCACTGATATGGTTCTATGGGCATCAAACTTTTTTTTTCTCCTTACATCATACATTAGCTTCGGCCAAGGCATTGAGTGTTTAGCATTATATGCATGTCTTTTACTAATTTTGTTCAAATAGTGACCTTGGGTTTAGTTTGTTAGGAATTTAACGTCGCTTTAACAGTATTTTAGTCATATCGTGACGTCAAGCTCATTACAAGTGGAGGAAGACCCTAGGGGACCTTTGTGCACTATTTCAGGTTTAGTTAGTTTAACTCCATTGGGGTCATATATTACATTTAGTGTAAAAAACTTTATAAACTTCTTTACTTGGTATTATTAAAAACTAGCCAAGCTTTGTTTGATATTTTCTATGTATAATTAATCATATACAGGCCACCTACTGAGATTGTTCAAATGGTGACCTTGTAAAGAGTTTCTGTTGTATGTAGAAATTTCAGGTGATTGATTTATACAGAACCATCATGTTAAATAGTTTTGTTCTGAAATTATGTGCCAACCAAAATAACTAGAATATGTCCATTACTTGTACCTGCTTCTAACAACCAATATTGGTACAAAGTGAAATAATGACAAATACTCTTATGATTTCAAAATCAATTCTTTAATGAATTAAATATCAAATCCATGTTTTAACAAACATATTCACACAAAGTAACATAAATACTATGTTAGATATTGTAAGGTTCTCTCCTCATCACTTCCACGGTAAAAAACCAACAGATCTATGTAGTCATGCTTGAAAATTTCTGATATTTGCATAACTCAACTTTATATTGAGACATTTGTCATTCTCAAATAAACTGTGAACAGGTAGATACTAATACATGTATGTACACCTTCATTAGAGATTATCAGGTAACAATGTTTTCCCATGGGTTGAATATTTTCTTGTGCATTTTCATAGATGTTTAACAAGTTTACAATTTTATGCATTATGCATTTGTATGCACACATTTCTTTTAAAGGACCTGTTTTCACATTCATATTTTTACAAAGTATTTAGTGGTATATTGTAAATACTGTTCCCCCATAGTCCTATCTTTATATAAGATCTGTATGTGTAGTCTTCAGGAGGCTAGGATGTGGGGTTCTGCTGACTTTTTACACAATCGTGCCAACATCCCTGACATCTGTAACAAGGAATGGACACCTTCTGCTATCCTCATATGGGTAAAGCCAATCTCCTGAAAGAGCAAAACCACAGGGACATTACATTAAGTATCATTCCAGTCAACAAATAACAAGAGCTGTCCGTAAGACAGCACGCTCGACTATTTGGGCACTTACTAGTAGAAAGTTTCATCGCAATGCACCATGTAGTTACTGAGATATGGACTCTAAATGTAGTTGCACACAAAACTTTAACCAAATTTCTAAGTCAACATGGGCCATAATTTGCAGTACAGAGTTATCTAAC
>JAULCC010465169.1:0-11021 GCA_032358795.1 Nuttallia obscurata | reverse complement strand
GGATTTTAACAACGTGGTAGAAGACTAGGTATTATGTTCGTGTGACACTCAGTGTAAAACAGTATGTTGTAAGTAATGCGGAAGTTTCAGCTCCGTGATTCTGTATAACATCAGCATATCATCTCATCTTCACCTTTATTATCTCATTATCAACAACATATTATCAACATAGAAAAACAAAATCACTGACACGATTAAAATATTAACGTCAAAGTTGCACACTTTCAAGCTTATACACTCATCGTATAAGCCAACAGTTGAATATGTTACTTGAAAGCTAAATTCGGTGTACTCACTGAAAACACCTGCGATTTTTACGTTTGAAATGTAACTTAATCTGCAACATATTTAGAAAAATTGATATGTGTGAGAGAATGTGTGAGAGAAGGTGTCACTGTTTTGAAATTGATTGTAGTTAAACTTTCTTGAACCATATAGAAAAAACTTTATTTACAAGAACAAGAGTCTAATACGCAGTCCGTTGTTTCAGTAGAACTCCCAACACAATTATTGCCTCCATTTTGTGGGGCGGGATTGGTGCAGTCACGTGACCTGGTCTGGCTGCCTAAACCACAGGTCTGTGTACATTCTCCCCACTCTGACCAGTCTGTATATCCACCGTTGATAGGTGTGTCAGTGACTAAAAGAAGATAAAAAATAAAACCATGAATCCACTGGTTTAAGAAAATAGTGTTTTTGTTTAGTATAGTTAAGGTTTGAATCCATTGTGTTAAAAAGGTAAGTTGAACGTTAAGTATAGGTAAAACTCTTTATCGAATTAGTTTAATAAGATAGTGAGTATATTAAGAATAGTTAAGAGTTTGAATCTATTGGTTTAAGAAAATAGTGTTTTTGTTTAGTATAGTTAAGGTTTGAATACATTGGTTTAAAAATGTGACGTGAAAGTTAAGTACAGTTAAAACTTTTAATCGTTTAATAAGATAGCAAGTATGTTATGAATAGTTAAAAGTTTGAATATATTGGTTTAAGAAGATGATGTGTTAGACCTAATATGTTTAAATAAGTCGAACTTGTAGGTAAAACAAATAAAGTAATTATGTTTAATTTAGGTTAATGTCTTATTAACGTCAACGGTCAGTCAAAATTCGTCTAAATATTCCCGGAAAACCTTAAATTGGTTATTTTACTCCTTTCTACAAAGTAACGCTACTGAAACCAGTTCGTTCTCCAATCTTATTCTTTTTATTGTTTATTTGTTTCTTTCTGTCTCTTTGTTTGCTTTTCTATCGTTTCAGTAAGAATTGATTTTGAATTATAACTGATTATAAGAGATTGATGTTTAAGCTCTTTGCCACAAGTCACGTTGATCATTGTTGATGTAACAATGTACTTATGTATATGATACTGAATAAAGATGTTTAAAGTTGGAACCCATTGGTTTAGAAGCTAGTGTGTTTGTTTATATAAATAAAAAAGTTTAGATACACTGCTTTAAGAAGGTGGCGTGTTCGTTTGAATCAAATGGTTTTAGAAGCTGACGGGTGCGTTCAGGTAATTTAAAGATTCCAACTGTAGTGTTCCTATATATTTTATTATTTAATGTCATACTTGTTTGATTTAGATACAAAACGTATTCGCTCAAACGCGTTACACCGTGAATAAGTAGTTTTATTTGAAGTTCATTTTTTTTCATAAACAACAGTGCTCAAAACTTTATTCCGTGGTTTATGCGATGTAAGCAAAATGCAAAAGATAAAACTGAATTACAACTTTAAACCTTATTCAAGAACAATTGTTTTCTCTAGATTGATATGTTAAACCCGATGGATATTCAAAACATATTCTTAAACTATTAGAGTATTCTTTAAGAGAAAGTTTAAATATAGTTTAGTTAACAATTAAGCATTGTGGAGGTTTGTGTATATTAATGGTAAGTGCGTGCCATACACCATTTACTCTGTGTTCTAAGAAAACATATTTTACCTCACAATTAAGATGTATTTTCTGTAAATTCAATACCACTACACGCCTTAATAATATAGACATGCAAGTTTGTTGGATTATGAACACATCTCATATTAATTGATACTAAACCAGGTGGCGATACAAACCGACTTCCGTAACTAACCTATCGAAATCGGCTTGAATGTACAGAGAGGCATAAGATCTAAATATAGATACCGTAACTATCATTTTCCTGGCAACAGTTTAACCAACAACAATAAGCACGGAATTAAGTACTTGCATAATTCCGTACAATAAGTAGCGAATAACAGAAAAGTAATTTCTAGTAAAATAAAATCGCATTAACATGAACATGTTTTCAAGATAATAATTAATTACGTAAACACGAGGCGGTGTTGCAACTCTGTTCTTCTGAAGAAACACCACCACAGTCGCCTCCACCATTCATAGGGGAGGGATTTGTACAGTCACGTGACCTTGACTGGCTTCCTGTTCCGCATGTATGTGAACAATCGCTCCATACCGTCCACTCTGTATAGCCACCATTGACAGGTAATCCGTCTGCTGTTATAACGTTAAATTACGATTTCAAAATTTCCAAATAAGTTCAGGTATATCAATTAAATTACAGAAATTGTTAATAGCGTTTGCTCAAATATATCTGACAGTAGAATGTTTTTTAATAGTTATTTACGGTTAGATTCTACTTCTTATCATCGCCTTTATTCGTTAGTGTACATTTGACTACCATGTGTCATACAAATTATGAACGTGAAGATGCTCTCTAAAACGGAGAAAGACTTCTTATTCGCCAGAATCGCCGATTTAGAATTAAAACCGACATTTATTTATCGCTTTAAGATTATTTTTAATATGACAAAAAATTCTGTTCATCGATTTATTGATGTAACCGATTAAAACCAAAAAAAGTTGTGGATACAGGCTTTGGGACTGGGATTTATTACACTTTTAAACTTTTAGCAAATATGAAATTTTTATCCATTTAAAACTAATATAAATGTGGTTTAATAATAAATTTTGTTGGTGACACATGTGATATGTTACTACTATTCATGGCATCCTATCGTGTAGTTTTTGGTACTGAGTTACTGAAATACCCAAATAGCAAACGGAAAACCAGAAAATACAGACCTGGAAAATCGTCTTAAAAATTATGACCTCATTTTTGTTTGTTTCACTTAAACCCCGAAATGAAAATAAAAACATACAGCAAGCATATAAATCTAACTTCAGATGTTGAGCTTTTTGTTAAAGGGTTAAATCTGAAATTCATACGAAATACAAATCAATATGTTTCAAGTATATTTTATGGACACATTTGTTGTAAGCATCATTACTCAAACATGGATTCTGGAAGCAATCCTGAGTTTCCATCAATGCCCCGTGACAGTTGCTGCCTCCATTCTGAGGGGCGGGGTTAGCGCAGTCACGTGATCTGTACTGACTTCCTGTATCGCATGTATGGGAACACTCTGACCAAACCGTCCAGTCTGTGACATCACCATCGACTGAAAATCCAAAAAAACAATAAACATTACTATATCAGTTATAAAACGTTTTAAAACCCCATTTTTTATTAATAGTGAAAAGTTCATAAATAAGCACAACAAATGGGGTTTGATGCATGTGATTAGGAAGGTAAACAACTCAAAAAAATTATTATATGTTTCGTTTTGTTCTGAATACCAGAGACATAGAATACAGAGATAAGCAGCGATTCAGATTCCCCAAATATCACACATGCACTAGGGTGTTTCATTTTGTAGCAAATAAAAGTCTGACACTGTTAATCCTACCCATACGAAAAATATATTTTCTGAAAGTTGAAACATTTAACTACTGCAACTAGTAAAAATCATTATAGTGTTTTCCTTAGAATTCCATATTTTTTAACCGTAAATGTAACAGGTCTATCTCAATTTCGGATAAACTAGTAAAATCAGAGAAAACAGTGAAACTAGGTATTTTCTACAAACAATATTTAGCAAATGCATTAAAACATCCTTTTGAAGAAAAAAAACTTTAAGCAATAGTTAAAATCTTGAACTTTCAGGAAAGGTAAATATTGTATATATTGAATTGATATCTTAGGAGATTTATTGGCTACAGAAATGCCAATTTTAGAAAAACCCTGGGTGCATTTGGGATATTTTGACTGATAAGAGACTCTTTGTATTAATTGTGTGTAAGATGCTTATCTCTGTATAATACGTCTCTGGTAATACTTATGATGACTGGAAAAGGCATTGCGGAATCAAAGTCTAAGAATGTTATCAAAACCGGTATATGAATTCGAGGCTATGTACATGTGTAATATGTGAATACTTGAGAGGCAGGTTTAATTCTGAACTAAAAAAATAAGTTAACATTAAAACTACGTTGTGATAATGGCATTACGAATGCAACAGTCATCATCCATATAGCAAAAGAACTTTAAGTTTTAAAGCAGCGAGACATTGCACAATTTATTTTATTTTGTAACATTTCAATGTCTTAGATACTATTTTAAAGACGTAATATAAAGTTATTACTTGGACAAGGATCTGTGTTACAATATGCTGTCTGAGTAGATTCGCCGATGCAATTACTTCCACCGTACTGAGGGGCGGGGTTAGTACAGTCACGTGACCTGGTCTGGTTTCCCGTGTCACATGTATGTGAACATTCTCCCCACTCAGACCATACAGTATATTCCCCATCAACTGAAAGACATTTTTTATTCATGCTTCATAAAAGTGTCAAGAATAAATGGAAAAAATGGGGAAAAATGTAAAACAGTAATATTGTTAAAATTTAGTATGCTTAGAGGTACTCTTAAGAAGAAAAACAAAACAGGTCTGCATACATGGTTAAATATAAGTACATTGTACATGAATTAAAGGTGGTGAACTACAGGAAAAATGGGTACATAAAATTTTTTTAAAAGTAAGAAACAAATTGTAAATCTTAGACTTCAAATGAACCATGAATGTAATAAATTTCATCATCCACTTGTTCAAATGCTGAGAACGATTAAAAATGTTACCAAAATAATTTTATTGAAACGAAAAAGGTGATAACTTGGGCAAAGGTCTAACATAGACTTATTTCTCAACAGGTTCACCAGGGTTAACTCGCTGCCTCCTTTTTGTGTAGCGATATCAAATTCAGGCATGAGACAGAGACTGACATCCGTCCTGTAGGTTGTTTAAGCTTTCATTTTTCATTTAAGAGTACCTGAACTAACTAAAAAGAGGGCCATTATATATAATAAGAGAAATAAATTCTTTAAAGGAAATGAGCTGGTCACATATGTGTACAGTAGAATTAGATAATATTAACGCAGATTATAATTCCCTGCTGGAAATAGATTATGAAGCATATTGATAAAGCATTGTAAATAAATTCAGATAATTCAAGTAATATTTCAAAATACGTTAATAACGAGAAAGAAAGCTTATCAACGAGGCAAGCATAAAACAGAGAGTTCTTTGTGCTTTTAAAAAAATCAAATTGACGTGTTCTTGCATTTTCTTTATCTTTATACTAAGTTGGTGGTCGGGTAATGAAGAATACGTGTATTCGTTTTACCGGGGTATGACAAGTTCAATCACTAGTGATAAAAACGAAAAATGTATGAATAGAAAATACAGTTTTCCAAATGCTGGATCTTGTTGTTTTTTTGTCCATTATAACCAGTCATTGTAAAAAACTACCTTATCTAAAGTTTCATTTATAATTCATATTATATAAAAAGTAATTCATGCTATTGTTTTGACATATTTTGGAAATAGCAATATAACTGATGAGACAAAATTGCAGACGTAATGTCTTTTTCAGTTTATAATATAGATTTTCCCAAAAGATAATTCTAACACTTCTTACTCGGACACGGGTCGGTGCTACATTCTTGCATTTCCTCGATGTCACCGATACAGCCACTACCTCCGTACTGAGGGACGGGGCTTGTGCAATCACGTGATCTAGACTGACTGCCAGTTCCGCAACTCTGTGTACAGACTCCCCACTCAGACCATTCAGAAAATTCTCCATTGACTAAAAGTAAGAAGGACAAGCTTAAGATTTAAACTTGAAACGTGCTCAATTTTAAGTATGAGCTATCATAACTCGCTACAAATAAGATTCTCATAACTGAACCGAAACATTTACAAATCAGTAAATGGCACCATGTATACGATTAAAAGGCTTTTACAGCTTTGAACAGGGACATTTGGTCATGGTGGTTGTGGTTTAATTTGGGGTAGGGAGGATATATGATACAATCTAATCAACGTCACACCATGGGGCCTGAGGTGGTCTGGACAGATAACTGTCTTAACTTAGGCAACTCATTCTATCAGGAAGTATTCATTGTAGAGATATCTGTCATAATTTATGTTCTAATTGTTATTTGCAGTCGGCACCTGTCACTCACAATTAATTTGCTTCTGATAGGGTTGTGGTAGGGGAATTATCCGTTTAAGCACAATTTGAAGGCATATGTCGTAGATAATATATACTACCTAAAATGAGTTACTAGCTATTTATCTTACACGCCATGAATATTTTGAACATTTCAAAGACAGGGCGTATTGGACAGCCAATGTTTGGTTCGTTTGTTTTGGTAGTTTATAAATGATGTAACCAGGCCATATGAACATAATATAAATCGATCTTGAATTATGATAGATAGTATAACTAAACTGCATATGCTTTGTTGTTTTTTTTTCAACAAAAAAAACACCCTGTATTGTTTACATCGTAGCAAAGGCATTAACCGATGTCAAATTTCAATTACTAAGTACAAAATAAATGAAATCAACAGTAATTAATATATACCTTATCCAACAACACACACACACACACACACCATACAACATGTATCATTACTAGGGCATAAGTTGTCGTTACATTCCTCGGTCTGAAAGAAAGCCCCAACACAGTCAGTGCCTCCATGCTGAGGGGCGGGGTTAGTACAGTCACGTGACCTGCACTGGCTGCCAGTCCCACAAGTCTTTGTACAATCTCCCCACTCGGTCCATTCAGTAAACCCTCCATTGACTGAAAGTTGGACAGAAATCATTCACATTTTACGAATGTCGAACAAAAACTGACAATAAGAAGGGAAATTAAATCCCAACTAATATAAAAGGGTGTCCATTATTTTTAGGAAAACGTTCAAGTTCATGTTCCATGCGTATTCCAATACACTGAATCAACAGTTGTGAAAACACCATACCTATACAAACTCAAGAATAAAATATGTTGAACTTAACAAATGAAGTTTTAGAGGTAATACAAAAATTCAAAATCTATACATAACATAAACTGTATGGCTTCTTTGAATTAAAGACAAACATCGCAAGGACATCTCGATAACATGTCTATTCATTTCAATTTAATTCTGTTATTATTATTTGATACTCGTGTTTTTACTTACCTGGACATGCCTCCGTATTGCATTCTTGTGTATCTATATTTATGCCCAAACAGGCAATACCTCCAAACTGAGGAACAGGGTTTGAACAGTCACGTGACCGAGACTGACTGCCTGTGTCGCAAGTCTTTGTACACTCTCCCCACACCGACCATTCAGTAAATCCTCCGTTGACTACAACATGGAAATCAAACATCACAGCGCATGAACATACGAGTAATTCAACATAACACTGTGGATCATATTGAAAACTGGTCTTTTTACAAACACGTGATCCACTATAAATAGAGTCGTTATTATCGTTATCATTATAACACAAAATAAAACCCGTTTACGATGTTATGACAGCTCTATATAAATACTTCTTGCTCACCTAATAAGTTGAATAGAAATTGGCGAAAAACTTAAGTTCAATGTTGTTTAACTCACTCAAATATAATCTTTATGTCAAAAGCTTCACATATACTTCCATACCCATATCATTGACACGTGGTATATCAATGTTATTCATTACATTACGTAGACCAAAGCTTTCTTTTTTGTTGTAACAGGCGAAAGCAAAGCCACAGATTGGTTTCAAATGAGCCAAGTTTTGCAACCTTTATAAAAAATCTATATAACAACATGACGTACTGGGGCAATGTTCTGTATTGCATTCTTGCGTATCATTGTTTGCGCCCAAACAGTCACTGCCTCCAAACTGAGGGGCGGGGTTTGTACAGTCACGTGATCGTCTTTGACTTCCTGTCCCACACGTCTTTGTGCACAGGTCCCAATCACTCCATTCGGTGTAACCCCCATTTACTGGAAGTTAAAGCAAAATAAATCATATATTAAACAGAGTAGTCTCGTTACTTCATTTATAACACAGATATTATGTTTTGGCATTTCACTGGTGTTGTATAACAATTTGAATTGAAAAAGAACTACTAATTCAATGGTGTATTGACGTACATGTATGATAGAACGAATCATACACTCAATAATTATTAAAGTCGTCCAGGAATACTTAAGCATGCTCGCCAAGAATTCCTGATTCGTATAATACATTTTTCTAAGACGTGTCAACTCATACATGATCAAATCCGTGCAATAGTAATAAAATATTGAATCGATTGGTGATGGAAACACCTCTAAATTTGATTATTTTCTTTACTACAAATGTCCTCTTTGTGGCTTACATCGTACGCACTTATTGTGCGAAATGTTACAAGGTGTATTAAAAAGGTTTTTAAAAATGATATCGTGTCAATCTAGGAAAAAGTAAACTGGCATAGATAATGACATTTTCCTCATATAAATCAATGACTCTAATATTCCGCCACATGACTGCTAGAATGTAACTAATTAGTTTCATTTCATTTCATTTATTGTTAAAAATTGACTTAAATATTATTTATCTCTCTCACCGCCATAGGCGACTCGGTGATATTTTTGTAAACTGTTTGAATCTAGATGAAACGCCTAGTACCTCGGCGTCGCATCAGGATCCAAACTGTTTGACATCCTGATACTGTTTTTGAACAGAAATTCAAGAGTTATTCACTTTGAGCATTGAGACAGACGACAATATAGGCAGACAAAACTTTAAGGGTTAAACAAAAAACACCACAATAATGAAACGTGTAATAGTATAAATGTCCGGTAGAAATTTAAGTAGTTTTGGTGTCAAATGACTTTGTATTATTGCCGTTAGAAAATATCATTATTGTGGCAATGTTTTCGTTTACAGTGACGTATAATGATTCGAAATATGACATAGGCAAATCAGTTATTTGCATTGATATTAAATAATACATAACTGAATTTTATTTTGAAATAACTTGTATGTATATAAAAAAAATATTGTCCAAAGTAATGCCTGTAACTTTAAACAGTTTATGTACCCTCCATTGACTGAAAATTTCAACCGTAAACGTCTGCATTCTTTTATGTGCTTTATGTTAATATTTCTAAAGAATACTAATAAGAAAAACATATATAGAGACTTATTCTGTAAGAAAAAGTCAAAAAGCCACTTCATTCATGTTCGTTTGTTTGATTATTTGGACAATAGTATCAAATTTCGCGCATAAATTCACCGATAAAACCACATGCCTCTATATAGAGTTATTCATTAGAAGTAGTAAAGAAGTAACAATACTTGGACAGGGGTCTGTGTTGCAGTCTTGAGTGTCTGTTGAATCGCCAACACAGTCATTGCCTCCAAACTGAGGGGCAGGATTAGTACAGTCACGTGACCTAGCCTGACTTCCAGTCCCACAAGATTTTGTACATTGACCCCACTCGATCCATTCAGAGAACCCTCCGTTGACTAAAATGCATGAAAGGAAAATAAGAAAAATGTTATAGCTACCGATACTGATGAAGAGTATAACAAAATTAAGACAAAACATATGACATGTGCACTGTATATGTGAAATGTAGGAATTTCATATTTCTTAACAAACAAGATTTGATATTACCTAAAGTTAAACTATTTTATTATTAGGTTCTATATAAATGGATAAAGATATAAACTATCTTCACCCTCTACGGCACAAAGCGTCAACGGAAATGTTGAGCCTTTGTGTTAAAAAAGAAGGGTTCTTGCCTTGTTAGATGACTTGGTTCTAATTACTATAATCAGATGTTTTATGTGATCCTGACACAAACTTATTGGCATACGCGAACAGAAAAAATATAATTTTATTCAAAATGTAAACAGAAACAAGAACGTGACAAAGAAATGAGGTTTAGCATTACATAATGCTTACTTACATTGAAACAGCTTGATATGATTGTGCATTTAATGTCATAATTAAACTTTAAGTCTATAAAAATAATCGAAGTAGTTGAAAAATATTCAGCATCATTACATACTTACGTGCATACGTCTTCAGAGCCTTCTGGTATATAACGTATATGTGTAATGACACCATAAAGTCTCGATAAATTACAGATGTAATTGTTATATAAGCGGGAATGTATGACTGCATATTTCATAAAAAAAAACATTAAAAATTTAATTATATACGTAACCTTTGAACTACGATCTAAGGCTATTTTTTAGTCTCCGCTCCTCATAAAACTAGGGCCAAAAGTTATGAAACTTTCTAGACCATGGACGCTTTCCAATACCCAGAAGTATATGCATTTCATTGGGCAAAAGTTGTCATGTGATGTATTTCAGCGAATAATGTCTTGATATATTGAGATTGGCAATGAGTCCATGCTAAAGAAATATTCATAGATTCAGGCCCGGATTGCTATATAAATACCAGGGCAGGGGTCTATGTTACAATCTTGACTTTCTTCTGATTCATCAATACAATCACTACCCCCATATTGTGGAGCGGGATTTGTACAGTCACGTGACCTGCTTTGACTTCCAATCCCGCAAGTGTGTGTGCACAGTCCCCAGACTGTCCATTCAGAGTACTCTCCATCGACTGCAAATTAATAAATTCAGATAAAAGAAAACAAAAGTATAGAACTGTTGTCCATGCGAAGGGTTTTAACAGAAACTAGAGCTGGTTTTTGAAAAAAAAACATATGTCTCCCCACCCCACCCACAAACACGAACCTTAACCCCATTAATGTGCCAATAAACCATGACACCGACTGATCATGAGGAATGCTTATGTGAAATAATTTTAAATTCCATTGAGAAACCTCA
>JAULCC010464947.1:0-11023 GCA_032358795.1 Nuttallia obscurata | reverse complement strand
ACATGCATCTTTTCTTATGACTACAATAATTGTAAAATAATAACAACATAGTATTTAAAAAGTAGGACGTTTCAACTAGCTAGGCCCGTTTTGGTAATGGGATGTTTTGACTACGAGGCTGCAATATATAATTTGGATTTCGTAACAAAGAAGACACCAATCAACATGACAATGGTCTCATAAAAATATATCAATGTTTGTTATCCATTACGGAACATTAAACGGTAAAAACTAAACTCATAAAACGAATTCCCGATATATTTCAGTATTTTTGACACAGTCGAATATTGCGACTTCCGCGTGTTTCTACATAAAACCCGGTTTTTTAAAGACTGAATGCGTAACATACTAGGCCTTCTTGTTCAGTTGGCAAAGAAGTTTCATTTGGTGTAGTTGACGATTTGTGAAATACTCTCTGGAATATATTCTGTTTTGATTTCTGTTCTGCTTCTTTCTTAGCGCGAAATTCTGCCAACTTTTTCTCCATTGATCTCGATCAACTGAGCGCTATGTGCCAAGTTGCATCTAAACACAGTATTTCTGAAGAGCGTTTGTTGACAAAGACTTTAACGGTGTCCCATCGAATTATTGTATCGTAAAAAGCACACAAACACGGCATGTTGTTCTTGTTGTTAGTGGTTGTGGTAATATTCCTCCGTTGGCTTTGTCGGAGAACCCAAGAGATCAGCTTCTTGGTTCATGTTTCATCCGCAAACCAAGGTTCTAAAAGGCAGTTCAGTATCATGAGAAGGGTGAAAAACTATACACTACTATTTAAAGTATTAATCTGAGTATGGGGCTCTTTCAGAGCAAACAAATTTGCTGAGCAAGGGTTTATTTGTTGATTTATGATCTAAAAACTGTTCATTATCTATACTAATTAAAGCACCCTTTCCAACTCTTGTCACGAAGCGAGGCAGCGGCTGGAAATTTTTAAAATACAATACAAAATTTTATATACAACGTATAAACTATCACAGTCTTGGTCTGCGACGTGAAAAAGGACCCCTCTGTCAACCATATAACAAAGCAATTTAAATTAACATTAAATTGACCATTTTATCAAAGTAACTATGTACCTCTTGCCCAAACATTATTTCCCACCCAGTGAAACAAAATATGTTACAACCATTAAACGGTAAAGGGAAAATATTAATCCGAGCCTTTTCTGCCCCATAAACAGCCCTTTTTATGATTTTTGATATTTCATGTTGCTGTTGCTGGTTGAGGGTCAGAGGAACCCCTATAGTAAAAACCTGGGGATTTCCTAACACATGTGGGAGAAGAACTATAAATCAATTTATCTTTGTATATATTCCTTGGATTTATATTTCAAGCATATATATCTATTAACAATACACTTATTTACCTATACGAACCGAAACATTTCTCATGTTAACCTCAATAAAGTTGAAACGGTCATTCATTTCAGAGTAGGTTAAAAAATAAAATTCCCTCATATTTTGGTCAAATGTTTTACTCGATAGTACGATGACGAAAACACGAAACTACAACAACAACGCGACAGTAAGATAACGAAAACGTGATAATACGACAGAACGATGATAATAATGCGATATGCTATCGTGTTTTCACCATTGTATGCTCGCGTTTTCACCATCGTAATATCGAAGTATCGTACTGTCGCGGTATCATCATCGTACTGTAGCGTTATTATTATCGTACTGTTGCGTTATCAAGATCGTACTGTCGGGTTATCATTATCATATTGTCGCGTTATTATTTTCTTTCTATCGCTTTCCGGTGCACATGCCGCCTTAGAATTTCTATACATCACATGTATTGTCGCGCATATTTTAAAATGGCTAGTTATATACGTAAACAGTGTTTCTATCTTTCTCTAGTCAACTCGTATTTTTTTTTATCATTCTTTACCTTGTGCATATTTGAAACGAAAAGCAATAACATCACCAGTGAAAGTAGCAGTAATAAATGATGGATAGCTTGACTTTTTATTCCGTTGTTACCTAACCAGGATTTGTAGTTGTAATTTCAAACACGCGTTTACTTAGTACGCATGTATTTCATCGTAGCAATCCCTTACAATATACCTCAAATTGTCAACGTTCTAATTTTACAGTAGATCTATAACCCAAAACTGAGGTCCCACAGTGTGATGGGACAGCGTTTAGTAACCAGTGATTGACGAAATGATCCAAGTTCAAGAGAGTGTCGCTCTAAAGAGGTTGTTATTCAGTACTCCAAAATATTTATACGCTAAATTTCTATATTACTCTCAGTACAAGATGATACATACATGAATAAATTGGGTGGCATGATATAAGATATACATTTTAACAATAAAACAAGTTTGTAGATCGGTTCTGTAGTGGGGGTAGAGGATAGAGTCTTCTTTTTATATTTATTTAAACTTTCCCTAGAGGAGTTACTATAGTTAACAAATACGTGGAAGTATATACATGCAAGTGATGTGAGTTCTCTTGTTATTAAACATAAATTAATAAACATTTTAGAAAATTCACAATTATAGAAATAATACACATCTAATTTGATATTTTTTTAACACGAAGACACAAGATACATAGTGATCTTGATTCAGAGGAGGTTGTTCATAAAGTTATCAGAAACTGTCTCTGCTATTTCTGTGTTAAAACTAAATTGTTAAATATTTAAAAAAAAAAAACATGAAGTCTTTTAGTGAATAATTATCAATTCAGAAGATTGTCACTCTAGAGAGGTTGTTGTTTACGAGAGGGCTGATGTAGAGAGGTTGTTGATAAAGAGAGTGCTACTATATCCTATAAGTGTAAAAAGCCCAATATACAAATCTCCTGACGGAGGGGATATATATTTTATCCCCAGTTTATATATGTTTATGTATTTTTACGTTTCTATCTCACTATAAACTATAGTTGCTTGCAGTGATGGTAGATCTAACTGATTTTATTATCGGAGAAACGTGTATAGGCTATCATATCTTCAAGATTCTTCAGATTCAAGCATTAGTGAAATTCTGATGCGGTGATGCGCATGCGCACCGCATTGCGATAGTACGATGATGATAATGCGACGGTACGATAATGATAACGCGACAGTACGATAATGATAACGCGACAACACTTTAATGATATGGCGACAATACGATAATGATAAGGCGACAGTACGATAATGTTGACGCGAAAGTACGATAATGATAACGCGACAGTACGATAATGATAACGCGACAGTACGATGATAACGCGATATAACGACGATGATAACGCGATAGTACGACGATGATAACGCGATAGTACGATAATGATAACGCGATAATACGACGATCATAACATGACAGTACGATGGTGATACCACAACAGTTAGATACTACGATAACGAAAATGCGATATTACGATGGTGAAAACGCGACAATACGGTGGTGAAAACACGATAGTATATCGCATGATCATCACCGTACTGTCGTATTATCGCGTTTTCATTATCGTAATGTTGCGTAATCATAGTACTTTCGCGTTTTCGTAGTTTCGTGATTTCGCGTTTTCATCGTCGTTCTATCGAGTATCGCGTTTCAGATCACAACACATTCACAGACGATGGACCTTAGGGAATTCCGTAGTTGTCACCATCGTACGGCAAACGTGCACCATCGTGATGGCCCTAACTGAATTCCGTATATGCTTCCCTGCGATAAATATTCAATGTTTGACAAATTTCTAGCTTAGTTTAGTTCACTTTATATAGATTCTAAAAAATTATAAAAAATAGTTCCTATCTGGGTAAAGAGTGTTTATTTGTTGTATTATATTCTTCTTCCATTTTTCCTTCAATAAAATATTATCAGAATGTGAAAATTCGCGGATAATCACTTCATTCTAAATCTGATTCTGTAACTATTTCTAATACGCGCTAAGTACCCGATTAAAACACTCAGAGTCTTACAAAATATGAATTTAAAATCGATTTAAGGGTTAAAATCGACCCTTTGCTTTTTATTTGTCCATATAATTAATTCATAGTAGATAAGTCATTCTTTCATTGATTTGTATTTGTGAAATCGATCTGTTTATAAAGTCTCTTATAATTATCTTTAGAATGGTTATATACATATCATATATACTATGTGATATTGTCTATGTTTTCTTATGTTGTTTATATATATATCTAGATGAGACAATAAAAAAGAATAAACCAAACCATTATCCTGTAAAAGACAATACAAAATCAGAAATGAATTATATCGATTAGGCGAGATAACTCTGGTGACCCTTAAAAGGTATGACACATGCGTCAACTTAGGACTATTCTCGTACAGCACAAAATCGTATTATGTATACCAAAATGTATGACTGACTATTCTATACAGTCCGGTAAGATGCCTTAAGTCAGTCAGTCATTAATTAATTTGATTTTTTTTCATTCGATCTTTCACCGTACGAAATGCAAAATATAAAAAATACTGCTTTGCTAAACACCAGTTTGTTTGTTTAATTTACGTCCCTTTTGGTTGTGTATTTGGAATTTAACGTCGCTTTAGCAGTATTTCAGTCATTTCGCGACGTCCAGCTCCTTCCAAGTGGAGGAAGACCCCGGGGGACCTCTGTACACTAATTCAGGTACATAGTGCACCCGAGTAGAACCACCGCTACGTCCCTTTATCGCATATAGGGGCCAGTGGACGTCCCAGAGAGATAAGCGGGTACAGAGAACTCTTCTGTAGAAATGTTTGTTTCTTTTATGTTCCCAGTGTATAGCACTGATAGACAGGGGAACTGATCCCCGGTCTGTCACTTTATCCTGACACCGACAAACCAGTCGTAATACTAACCCCAAATCCTGAGCGTCAAGGAGGGAAAATACTACCATATTGAAAGTATACGGTTTGACTCGACCGGGGATTGAACCCACAACCTCTCGCACAAGAAGCGGACACTCTACCACTGTGATAACCGGGCGATTAATGATACTTGTGAACGACCAAGAAATGAATACCCGCGTGCTACACACATACATACAAAGATATGCAATTTCCTCTGTTCGCAAATCTAAGTATTTTAACAAGGACCGAAGCTGGCAGAAAGTGACGTAAATCAAACAAACAAACAAGGACTGAAATTCACAACTCATTCCTTTTACTCCTATACTAACTATCAAACTCTTTATTTAGAACAGAACATTTTTTTTTATAAACTGACTTAAACAAATGTTTACTTCGATATATGTGTCAGC
Organism: Nuttallia obscurata; assembly: GCA_032358795.1. Classification (NCBI taxonomy): domain Eukaryota; kingdom Metazoa; phylum Mollusca; class Bivalvia; order Cardiida; family Psammobiidae; genus Nuttallia; species Nuttallia obscurata. Next base: position 5,818 of record JAULCC010464947.1, on the reverse strand, counting down.
GATAATTCGAGTCATTTAACTGACTTTATTTGGACATCAGTGACAACTTAAAAATGAAATCAATCATACTGAAGTATGTGTTCGAGATGCGAGTTCAGGTCGATTTATATTCATTCTCAAGAATAATTTGACGAATACTTGGCTATCTTAAATGTGATAGGTAATTAATATTTATTACACAACAAGCTTTGTCGTGAATCAAGAAATACAAATTGCACTACAACTAATGCACATTAATGCATATTGCACGACCAGTAATGAACATTGCACGACAATTAATGCACATTAATGCATATTGCACGACTAGTAATGCACATTAATGCATATTGCACGATCAGTAATGCATATTGCACGACCAGTAATGCATATTGCACGACCAGTAATGCATATTGAACGACCAGTAATGCACATTGCACGACAACTAATGCATATTAATGCACATTGCACGACAACTAATGCACATTGCACGACAACTAATGCACATTAATGCATATTGCACGACCAGTAATGCATATTGCACGACCAGTAATGCATATTGCACGACCAGTAATGCATATTGCACGACAAATAAAACTGAATACACGTTGCATTTACGCGTCTAGTCTTGTTCCAAACATTTATCACTGTGGTTGTCATCTTTTTTCGGTATTAAATGGTAAAACAGTAATATATCTTGACTCAAACTTCTCTCCCCCCAACCCAACTCTCTCCTTCTCTCTTTCTCTCTCTCCCCTCTCTCTCTCTCTCTATTCCACTCTGAAATCTTTTATACACGCCTCTCTCTCTCTCTCTCTCTTTCTCTGACACAATATCTCGTCGAATAACCCCTTTCTCTCCCTCATTCTCTCTAACATATCAGAGGACAAAAGACAGTTGCAGCTCAAAGATGTATAGTCAACACCCGCTGTATCAATCACAAACTCCCCCACCCCTTTCTTTCTCCCTCTGACTGGTTGGCCTGTTGATAGTGACGATGTAATCACGCACAATTATACATACTTTAATAAAAATATTTGTTGTTAAAGTTCTTAATTTATAAATCAAACATGATTCACAATGTACAGCACATCTTATTTCATTAACTTACAATGAAGCCTGTGATAAACGTCCGAAAATAAATTCACTCGACGGAAAAATATTTCAATGTTAACCCGGTCGAATGTACTATGCCAAGAAAAGCAAATACTTAGGTCCATTTCAATTTGAAAATTATTTATGAAAACACGACATTAACTCCATTTTCTCTATTGTATGCAAAATAGAAACGAAGACATTGTGTTTTTAAAACATTAATTGGTTTCACAATAGTATAACCACATATTACTACTCCGAGCGCGGATATGAACTTAAAGGACTAAACAAACAGTCGGATTAGATATATTATTCCGCTATTAGAAAGACAAGATTATAGTATGTACGGGTTATAAAGAAACTGAAGAATTAATGCATATTAAAAAATCCGGACCATGAAAATATTAATGCACGAACACGGCATTTTAAGACTGACATTAATACAGCTGGCGAAGGCTGTCCAATACTTGATAGGTAAAAAATTAGATTATACAATTAAGCCATTTCTCAATGTTATTAACTTTTTTTTTTATTTGAGGTTTAAGGTCACGCCAACATAGTTAAACTCATTTAACGACCTTTACAGCTTTTCGTGTTAGTTTAGTTAAGTTTTAAACTTATTTATTTTAGCTCGATTTAAGCGAGATTATGTTTAAACATGTGGCATGTAAAAATACTTTTCAGTCCGTTTCCAGATTTAAACGAGTAGTTGGTGTCAAATAAAGGTATGGGGAAATGCCCCCTTCGGGACTCGAACTCGCAACCTCCTGAGCGCAAGGCGAACGCCATATCCACTACATCATTGCATCCGTTGAGGTCATGTTTGATCTAGCTTTCTGTCGGGGGTAGATCTCTCAGTCATCTCTGGGTAGGACCACTGACATTCCGAAAGCTTGCTGGGCTGGATAGTTTCGGCCCGAGCGGACTCGAACCCATAACCCAATAGCAGTGAAGGGACAAGTGGTTTTATGTCAACGACTATAGCTTCTGAGACACAAATGCCTCTCTGTAGAATTTGCCTCTGTCTTCTTTTGTATATTGTTATTTTCTTGGTGGATGACAGAATCTTTCTACCTACTTCAAGCATGGAATAATTGAACGCGTTTATCAGGGGAGGGGGTTGCAATTATAAGGTTGTTCAGAGATCAGAATGGGTGTCCTCCACCATGTAAGCTGAAACGGTCGCCATTTGACCTGTACTGTTTTAAATAATATTTTTTTGTTTGTTTTTATAAGTCAGTATACATGATGACGTATGACATCAGCCCATAATCTTCCCAGTCTATATTGTATCTAACTTTTCCATGAACTTAAAAACCATTACTTTACTTTCTTGTCTATTTGCTATTGAGATACAACTTCATCGCCTTTACGCCCTCCTAAACCACCATCTCATTCCAAGGCTGTGTGAAGCTAGCGCAACGTTAGACGTCCTCCATGACAAGTTTGAAATCAAGAGTCGTCCATGTCTATCGAGAATTATTAACAGGTTTTCAATAACCGATATAGCTGCAAAAAACTGTCAGCATAATTATATTTCTAAGACCATTATCACCATCAACATGAAATGGAGAAGGTCACACTCTGTTTTATTAACCCTTAGCCTGCTGGAAAAAAAATGTCTGCTTAAACTGTCGTCTGCCTGGATTTTAAATTTCATCGGATTCGCCCAAAATTTGGAGAAACAATATGCGTCTAATCTGGATCCATGCTGTTTGCATGTTCTATCACCGTCGCGCTTAGCAGAGTTAAAAGCTTTATTAATAATCAGATATTCTCTGTATGTTTTTCTTAACATAATTAAATTCTCATTTTTTTCCGTTTAAAACTTTTTTTCTAACATGAATTTGCTCAACAGTGACACTTGTGTCTATTTCGATAATTGCATTTCTGTATAAAGGGAAAAAACTTAATATTTTGCATTGAAAATCAAATGAAGAATTTAGTGCCGTCACCATAATTCTGATTCCGTTTATGCTACTGCAAACCTGTTGAACTCGTCACTTTAATGCTATCATCGGTCTTCTGGTCAGAAGCACTTCTTATATAAATGGCACCCGTTTGTTACGAACACCAAGGCAATAATTTCATTATCAGCTGATGCATATTAGATTTTTTTCGATAACCTTCATGGGGGAAAGTTTAATGCGCTTAATACAGGCCGATGGAATTATTGGCCATACTTTACGAGTGAGATACAACACCGATAAACGTGTTTGAACTGCTTTGAGCCGGGCCGATAAGGATAACGTATTCCTTTCGCATGGTATCAGGAGATGAAAGTGATGCTTTACAGCGTATGAATACACGTTATTTTAAAAATAGATTTATCATATTGAAAAAGTTCCGGTTTGTCAATCTAGATGTAAAGATTCAATCTAGATGTAAAGATGAGTCATATGACACAGTGGGAGAAATTAAGCACTTTTATGACAACAGAAAAAAACTTCAAGAAAAGAACAGTTTGTTATATTTGTGGCTATGGTATTAGAATAATTATTTTACAAAAATTGAAAGGGAATACAATTATACATCATATATAACCAATATCAAGAACGACAACCTCAGAATGCATATTACATGAAAAAGATTATCAGCGCATAACTGAAGCGGGTAGATTTAATAATGTCAATAGAAAGGATAGACTTTGTGTTTTTTGTAAACAAAAGCAAGTTGAAACTGAATTCCATTTCATGTCGGTGTGCCCAAGATTTAGAGAGTACAGAATGAGAAATATACACATCTATTATGTTACTTGGCCATCTTTAGAAAAATATTACAACATTGATGAAAGCCCAAAACAAAAGAATCCAAAAAATATTGCGAGATTTATTAAAAATTAATTAGATATGAGGAAAAAGTAAGTTGTACAAAATGAAATGTTTTCTGTGTAACAGAGCTCTTGAAATTTTTCTTTTACCTATTAGATTGTTGGCAGCAGAATGAATCTTATATGTATTGGCTATTTTTGTTATTGCCATATTTCATGTAGATGTGTATGTATTTTGTGGCCAAAGGCAATTTAGTTTGCCGATAGCCAAAATGAAGTTGTATTGACTTGAGTTGAGTTGGTAATAGGCAAATTCGGTGTCCTTATATCGGTCTTGTAGAGTAAATCTTTCATAAATTCATTTGTTTGGTAAAACTTTGTTTCGAGAACACGGGAGTAGGTTAGTTATAAACCCTTCACTGCCGGAAGCAATACCGCGCATGCGCAATATTTCGCCTGCCTCATTTTTTGACTTCTCAGATTCCCTAAAGTTTTGGCAAAACAATTGGCTGAGTGCCAAACAGTTTAAATCCAGATGAGACGCCGAGTTACCCACAATGTTTAAGAGAAAAGAGACTGTTTGGAACCAGGAGGCCCTGTCTCGGGAGCGAAACTTTTGTAAATTTACAACAAGCATAAGTCCTCTATACATGTTTTTTATATGAACCTTTCCATCATTTATTGTGAACTTGATTGTAAACCCTTCTATTTTTTATTGTAAACTATTCCATCTATTATTATGAACTCTTTCTTCTTTTGTTGTGAACTGGTTCATCTTAAATAATTGCAAACTCCTCCATCTTTAATTGTAAACTCTTCAATCTTTTATTGTGAACACTTTCGTCTTTTATTTTAAACACTTCAATCTTTTATTGTGAACTCCTCCACCTTTATTGTAAACTCTTCTATCTTCTATTGTAAACTCCTCTATCTGTTCAGTGAACTTCTCTATCTTTTATTGTAAACTCTTCAATGTTTTTCACGGATCAAACCACATTAAGGTTTCTGTGGAGTTTTATGTCACAAGCCTTTTCAGTAGCAGCAAGTGCAGATACTGAGTGAATGGTGATCTCTACTGGTGCCACTTAGATTTCGTCTTCACTGTTTGCTAATCGTATAAGATATAACCAAGCCGTATAGAATTCAAGACACATCATTCGGGTTTGGCGAAAAGGTAATTTAAAGTTTCTTTTGCACCATTTTTTCTGAGGATTATTTCATCATTTACATATATAAGTAGAGCCTTTAACCTTTAGCCTGCTAAGGGAGACCAAGATAGAATTTGCAAACAGCTTATATCCAGATTATACGCCGAGTAACTAGGCGTCTAATCAGGATCCAAGCTGATTGACACTCGGCCAATTGTGTCTCCAAATATTGGGCGATTCTGATGAGTTTTAAAATCTAGGCAGACGACAGTTTAAGCAGACGACATTTTTTTTTCAGCAGGCTAAGGGTTAAACCAAGGGACTGAAGTTTTGAATCTTCGGCAGTACACAGCACCAAATATTCGGCGATTCTGATGAATTTTAAAATCTAGGCAGACTACAGTTTAAGCAGACGACATTTTTTTTCAGCAGGCTAAGGGTTAAACCAAGGGACTGTAGTTTTGAATCTTCGGCAGTACACAGCACCAACCGTGAACGATATCTGCTGAGTACAGTGAACGATATCTGCTTAGTACAGAGAACGATATCTGCTTAGTACAATTAACGATATCTGGTTAGAACAGTGAACATTATCTGCTAAGTATAGTGAACCATATCAGGTTAGAACAAAGAACATTATCTGCTTAGTACAGTGAACGATAGCTACCTAGCACAGAGAACGATATCTGCTGCATACAGTAAACGATATCTACTAATCTACTGAGTACAGAACATGTTATGCGTCCGCTTTTGGTGCGGGAGGCCGCGGGTTCGATCCCCGACCGGGTCATACCAAAGACTTTAAAAATGGTAGTAATGGCTTCCCTCC
>JAULCC010464836.1:0-11025 GCA_032358795.1 Nuttallia obscurata | reverse complement strand
CGATTGCAGAGCTCGTCATTTAACTTACTGCGAATGTCGATTGTAGAATGTCGATTGCATAGCCAACTTCACACAACTAATAAAAGTTACAATATTAATGTGATTTTGATCCGTTTACTAATGTTACATTGGATTGAATTTCTGATAATCAGACAACTTATATAACTATGTGTGCAGACCAAACACGACATCGGACATTGCCTATAATATTGCATGAACTTCGTTGTATAAAAAGAAATTACTGTCAATTTGTCGCAGGGTTTTTGGTTAAACATTTCAAATAAACTAAGTCCATATTATAGCCAATCTACATACTATGTAACTGTTTATTTGATTTTCGATGTTTTACAGTGAATCCGTAAAAAGTGTCAAACCTTCAGTCGCCAATATATTTAAGATTCAAGATTAGATATGTGAAACATAGTGGAAATATCCACAGAAATGAATGATGTTGTTTGAATACAGTTCCGATGCGTTGTACAGTAACTAACATGTTGAAGTAGGTAAATAACATTTTACGCACATGTATGCCAGTAATTTTAAATATACAGTAACTTCAGATTTTCTGAAATCTTTCAACTGTAACAAATAGTAAACAGTCATTCTTAGTGTCGCTACCCTAGTACCAGGTGAAAAGATGCAGATATTACATATCTGCATAAATATGACATTCAAAGAAGACGTAAACTGCATTTTCTACTGTATTGACATTAAATTAGAAATGTGAGGATCTCATAAGGGATTGAAAATGGCGACAGAATTTCTCATTTCTCTTAAAGCGCTATTATTTCGTCCAGTTTCATTGGGGTTCTTTTTTTGACGAGCAACTTAACTTGACAAATGATTTTCTCAATGATTGATCAAAGTCTACACTTAAATATTTTTGCTGGAGTCAGTAAAAGTTTCTTTATACAAAACTTGTTTCAATCAATAGTATCAGAGTATTCGAGACCCTAAATTTCCGATACATAATACACTTTAGGCTTTTTTAGAAAATAAAATAGTTAAAAACTCGACATTTAATAAATATGCAGAATAGCGTTAATACCTTTGTAAACAGAAGAGTTTCTTGTTAGCTACTAAGGCTAGTTTAACTTTCACAGAAGTCCTTGACAACATTATTGTGAAAATTTTCCCAGAATTTTATATACAGAGCTAGCTTTTATTAATTCTCACTCGTAAAAACTTTTTTATATTCATGCCTGTACTGTCACAAAAGACAGAATGACATTTATTTGTTGTTTTAATCTGCAAAATTTGCGACATCTTCAACACAAGAAACACAAGATTTTGGGTATGTTATTACATAAAGATTCCAGATCTACATTAAAGTGTTGCCTAAGTGTTGACAAAAAGCGAAAAAAGAACAGGGTTGCTAATGTTCTCTTGTCTGGTTTCAATATTGTACGAGAAAAGATCGGTTAAACCCCTGTTAGTTTGAACACAACATCGAATGTTTAAGTAAACTGACACGTGTAACTTTTCCCATGGCCATACTTATTTCTTACTTTATTTATGATTGATTTTATCAAAGCTTTTCGAAAATCAACCATTAATCCCTTTTGTCGCGATAAATATGTCTTTGTCATTTCTTGTATAGAGACAATACTGTCAACAGCAGAGTATCCTTTACTAAATTTTGCTTTCCCCTTATCTCTTTGGTCATTGTCCACCATTTGGACTTACCTGCATTTGTGTATGTATTATTCTCCCAGGTTCAGCAAAGGACCCATCCTGGTTCTGAAATCCTATTAACCAAGCCATTGCTCGAGTCAAAATTGAGTTGTCAATATAAATGAGGCCATCCGCTTGTCGAAAGCATTTCATCACAAATGCTGTAAGCCTTCAAAACATATTTGTTCAGGTTAAATGACATTTATAATGATGTGTGCATGACATTACAAATGATATTTGTCTCTACACATGTTTTGCTATAACTATCATGACTAAGTATACGTGCTTTTGAATCGCATCAGATATTGATAAGAGCTCAGCAACAAGAAAACATTCCAACGCTATTCATTGCGGTTGAAAAACACATGGTAAGTCGTTAACATTTTCATATGTTGTTGTTTTCCCTGGATAGTGCTAACTAGTTTTACCAGTGATGATTTTTGTTTTTTGTTGTTGCTTTTCTGATTTTCATCGGTGTTTTTAGAGCTAAAGCCCCATTTACACAGTCCCGGTTTAGCGTTCCGGTTTGCCACCGTTTAGTCCACCGGGATCAACCGTGGTAAACCGGCGTAGGGCCGTAGCGATTCCGTGGAGTACCGGGACAAACCGTGGTGAACCGGGACAAACCGGGAGATCGCCACGGGTTTATTAAAATGTTTAATACAACCGGGGCTCACTGGTACTCACCGGGAAGGAAGCCCAGAACCGTGTTCTATCGGCTTGGCACCGGGAATCGCCGGGGAACCACCGTATCTATACCGCATCCATACCGTGACAAACCGTAGTAAACCGGGATGCGTGTTAATCAATGTCCACACGGCAAAGCCCCGGTGATGACACGATGTCGCCACGGTAAAAACAGGCAGAGCTACGGCAAAGCCAGGGTACATTGCAGTTATTGGCGACAACGCTCCGGTTGGACCCGGTAATTTCCCGGATATTGCCGGCAAGTCCCGGTTATACAACGGTGATAGACGGTGGAGTCACGATCTCATGCCGATAACAAAAAGTCGTTAGATTTTAGCAAGTCAGCCATGGCCTCTTCCTGCTTATCTGTGAGACGAAGAGGGGCCGTTCTCTGCTTTTTTTTCTGAGGCGAGCTTTCCTTACTTTCGGCTGGTTCGACCCTTCCCTGCTATCTGGGACAGTCGTTTCCAAAGGTACATCAACCTCTGTAGGCGTTGTAGGCACAGTCTTTCCAACTTTCCTCCCGTTTCCTTTGGGTGGCATCTCTGCTGTCTTTTTACCAAATGACTGATGTCAACGTGGTCAAGCAGTTTTATTCTCATAAACTTGAACCGGGAAACATCGGCGCATCACCGGGGCGTCACCGGGACAGTACCGGCATCACCCGTAGCGCTTCCGTCGCGAAATCGGCGATGGTCGGATTGGACCGTGATGAAACCGTGTCTAGTCGGGTCTCCACCAGGATCAACCGGGAATACACCGGGTTAGCATCGGCACTTACCGTATATATCCGGTGCTATATCGGGTACTAAACCAGGAATACACCTGGGCTCTGTCGAGGATGTGTAAACGCAATTTGAATTTTCAGAAAAACACCCCGGAACACCCCCCGGTTCACCAGCTTAAGACATCGTAGCGATACCGTGGCCATTACCGGTGGGGCTTAAGATGATATATTGGTTATGAAATTATTTTAAACTGATATCTGACTTAACTATTTTACATATTAACCTTATTACGCAGCATTTGATATACCAGTTTTTCATGTTTTTTAACTGATCACAATTTCATTAAATATCATTTCTTCTGTGACCGGCATTGGAAGGTGATATGTCACTCTTCGGCAATTGCCATACAACTACCATTGCAACTAATACGTACGCCATTTAATATAGTGCGACAAAATCATAAATCTTCCCATTATTGTTTTCATGTAAAATCATTTTAATGCAAACATGCAGTACTGACATTTTATTTCCAAACTGAGTTTACATGCAAATTTGTGCATATGTGCAAATTTTACCTCAGTAAACACGATTACATATGTATTCAGGTTGGGACGAAAGCAGGTAACGCACCGTATCGAACCACCGATGTCTGACGGGAATTAAAGCTGGACCATGCCAGAACTGTATACTTTTGTCAGTTTACATGAATTCCCTCTAGCTGACATTTCTCTCTTTAAAATCACCTTCCGCTTGTACTTTTAGTTTTTTGGTCTATTAGAGCATGGTTCAATAAGGACTTTTTAAAGACGAACAAACTATTAAAGGAATTTTGATACTGCTAGTTTTATTTTGCTTACCAAGAACTTCCAGATGTATCCCTGTTACCGAATGCGCTAAAAGAGCCGTCTGTGTGCTGATATGTTAGTTCTCGTTGTAATCCTGAAAGAAACTTGTAATCATTCCTTCCATTGGATAGTAAAGCATCACAATCATAAACGCTCTACCCCTCTCTCTCCATGTGTGTCTCTTTGCCTGTCTATATTTCTCTCCATTTGTCATTCTCTTATTATGTCTGTCTCTCTCGCTTTGTCTGTCTGTATGTCTCTCGAACCTTTTCTCTCTCTTTTCTATCTCTCTTTCTCTCTCTCCGTATCTGTTAGTAAGCTAACACATTACTATTGCTTTAAGCGTGAATGGCTTGATTCATCAATCTTTATACAAAATTAACGTACATGAATTACACAAAATCAACATGTGACTGGCAGTAAAACTTGTCAATACGCATACAGAATGCAGCTTTTTGCGATATGTTAAGCAAATGCTGTTTTAAAACAATACATGTGGATATGCGTTATAAAGGAAAAGTTGATAGTTATTATTTATTTTCTGCATTCAAAGAGTTAAGCAAAACTTAAGATATCATCAAACAAATGTGTAACCGACACGAGAGATTGACGTAGATTAAATGTAATATAACGAAATATAATATGATTATAACACATAATTCAGTTAGATAATTAGTTCTGCACATTACCAGAGCATCGAAATATTAACGTTTGAATTATATATGATTTCTTTCATCTAAAACGTTGATCCCAGAATCTTCAATGTAGAAGCTCCCTTTTAATGACAGTTGTTAAATTATATTACTTTTAATACCGTAGTTATACAGCAGGTAATCATTTTACAAAAAAAAACTTTAAACATTTAACATAAATCGATAAACTAGACCATTTGCAATTCAAATTCATTTTAAATTTACAAACAAAGTTGATACCTGAACTCATAAAAGATGTCGCTTTTGATTCGACATCAGATGTCAGATTTCCCAAAGTTTTGAGATATTTCGTGATGTAGATATCTGGTGCAAAATTCAGCATTGTTTGCTCTCCACAACCAAACGGCATGTTTATAAGGTTCTGCAACCCTTTGATGCTGGGGACCATGAAGTTACCTACAAAAAGTACACCTTAATCCAACCTGATGTAGTAATAAAATGATTTTAATTAGTTTAGTAGCAGCATCTTAAGCCATGCGAATATTGTTTTTTTACATGCAATCTATAGAACTTTGTTTCCAATGTTATTTTGAAACAGATTAGAATTTTTCGCGACAAATAAGTGACTTCCGAAGTCATAACGGCTGGGAATCAATACTACTGTCTGTTATAGCATTTGGTGTGTACTTATTATGTGACTCACCTAATCATTCTCTTTAGTTGATTCAGTTACTCATTACAATCACGGCATACATTGATTTATGTAAAAATATATGGGTACCTCCCTAATGTATCATTATGTTAAATTCGAACATCGAGTGCTAAACAAAATCTTGGTCAAACCTGTGAAGTCAGTCTGTTATATGCTTGCACGAACAAATACATCTCAGAGAAGACAACTGTACTTCAAAAAACGTTTTTAATGAATGAGATATCACAATAATATATGTACAAGAAATGTAATTTAAATTACACCTGTCAGTCTGGTAATAGGGACAGGGTGAAAGTGCCGTAACAAAGCACTAGTTAGAAAATAAGAGATAACACTGGTTATCTTTTAATTGCAATTTAATAGATATACGTAGAAAATAATATTTCTGGTATAGTTCTGATGCGCTATTAAATGACAAACATTAGTACCTCTTTATAGATATCCATGTTATTGGCATCCAACTATAACGCAATGAGATTTTGGCATGCATAATCCTCCATGGCTTACATTTGTTATTTCCTATGCTTCATTGTTTTTCGTAAATGCTCAACTGACACCAAACTAAGTGTTGCGAATCTGTAGACATACCTGTTACTTTCATGCTGATAGATTTTGTGCCATTGACCATGTTTGGAGGATCCTTTAGATTAATCGATTTGACAAAGGTAGGATTCGTTGTTGAGACATCAATCATATGCTGCTTGTTGCTTTTTTTGTGAACGCCATGGGGCTGTAAGTTGAAACGACTTTATATAGCATTAACTTAACCGTGCTATATGCAACTTCATAGCAGTTTGTCAACAGCAACGACCAAGATCAGAGGAACAGGAAGCAACATTTTTTTCTCATCACCTCATTTCCACACATATTTGAAAGTTAAGTGGAAGTGGAACTACGATGCTAATTAACTTCAACATTAGAATAACATATTAATGTGTTTCTCGCCTCTAGCCAAAATATATTTGAACACCAATAAGTATGGACTCATATTGTACATAGTCGCTATATATGCGCACGGTTAGCATTACCTTACGGTGAACAATAATATTTACCACAAGAACATCAATACGACTTTAAGAATTCATCATGGCTGCCCAATACTCTATTTTGATATTGTATCAATTATAAATGTGTTCATAAGTAATCGTGAACTGTATGGAAACTTTTTATCTTTGGAAACGTCATAATCGTGTCTGCATTGCAGTGGCTATCAATTGAGGTGAAGTTAGAAATACATGCGTCTTTGATTTATCATAATGCTTAAAGTAAAGCAAACTATTTTCCCTTTAAGATGGTATGTTCACGAGATACGTGTATTCACATGGATGATCTTTATTCCTTTTATTGACAAGCGATGCGATTTAAATCAACTTCAGGCCACCTTAGATATGCAGATACACTTGTTTATGAACGAAATGTGTTTCAAATGTGTATTCTAATTACATTGCCGTTGGAAATAAAACGTGCACGCATTGTCATGGAAAATTCATATCAATACTTACCGTAACAGAAACTTCCTTCTCTACAATATCAGATGCTGTACTTGCCAAACCATTTGCTTTCGCAATAACATGAATCTTCAGTACACCTATGTTCTTCGGAGTAATATGCAAGAACGTTGAATGACCACCACCTGGGTTTACCTGCAGAAATGTTCTACAAAGATATTCTACAAAGGTCCATTGTAACAGTTTTGCATCACATCCTTGAATTTGCAGTAAATAGTTTAAGCTAAATGTAGTTTGATTTTCAAACTCATTTCAATAGTTTACAACTAGAAATATAGACATACACTTATATATCTTCTCAAACTAAGCCTTTCAAATTGCAGGAATTTTAAGACCTTAGTACCGTTCGTATGTATCATGGCGGCCGTCATCATACATCGCAGACGACGACAAATGTTTTTACGAGAGACTTTAAGAAATCTATGCGTTACGTTCGTATGACGTTTATTAAAACGGCCCCTAGTTTCGTATATCACTGGACAATAAATGACATATTTCAAATGTATTTTATAACGTTAATTGAGTGTAGAAAGTAAATATTCAACCTGTAAGATACCAAATGTAAGAATGAGTGTTTCATTACCAGGCACCTGATGGGTGAAGTCTTTCCACCTCATCTAGCTTAAATGTTGTTAAAAACGATCAAAGACGACAGTTTATACAAGAACGAAAGAGAAGTAATAAAAACATGAATTTGCAGTTACTTGAAAAAGTATATTTCCACACGATGCAATTAAATACCATTTTAACACCTCTTTAGAATGCTTTGATGTCCAACGCGTATTACATTTGATGCGTTAATGTAAAATGATTACATTTGCGTACAATCAATCATTGAATCATGGAAAATGTCACCATTATGAAACCAAAGGTCACAGGTAACCTCAAATGTCTACTTAAATACGTGCAGGTCGAAATCCTTTAATTTTAAACCACTTTCTAAACTTGAACATTCAAACCAGCTATTAAATTGATACAGTACAAAATACCAACTACTGAGCCACATACACATACACACAGAGAGAGATATATATTACTTACAACTGTAGCTGCTTGTATAGGTTGATTTGGCTGATCAGAGGTCGCGACTTGTATAAATACCTGCATTGAAACATTTGTTTTTTTAATAGATTTAATTTTTTATTATTTTTTATTATTATTTTTATTAATTTAACTATATTCAGATAAAAAAAACTTTAAAGTGTGTAATTTGCTTTCAAACATCACTTTATTCAAACACATAAATCACAAGACGTTTTGGCTAAAGCAGTTAAACGAAATTCGCAGAACAGTAAATTTAACCTGACCATTACATCACAATATGATAGAGATGACTAGGAGATGTTTGAGCGAATGAAAAGATAATAAAACTCGTGAATTAGATACACTATTTTGATTATTAAAGTTTGTGTATAGTATGTATCCCGTGAAGCATACATGTATATCATTTTCCTCTTAAATGTTATGACGCCTCGTATATTCAGATATAAAAATAAGAATGGTTTTATACCGATACAAATGATTTAAATAGCTTACCTGTTGCAAACTACTCATGTAGTTAAATACTGTTATCTGTAACAAGAATTCTTCGCCGTGGACAATGGAGGAGGGTAGGTCCATGGTTATAAAGAAGTCTCTTTTCACTGTTAGCTGAAGTACAATTCTAATTAATAAAATGTGGACTCAACTGAATAAAGCTTGATGTTTAGTTTTAAGACAATGTGTATAACAGAGAAAATGGGTACGCTGAATCCCCAGAGTTGTTTCGATTATAAGCCTTCTAGGATACTTCTATATCTTTATAATATATATAAAGAAACTATATACATGTATAAACCAAATATCGATGGATTTAAAGACGTTCATACACTGTGTCTACACATGAGTAGATTCGAAATTGTGTTTTAGTATATGTCTATGTTTTTATCTATAGGTTTACCATTAGATGTTCACCGACAATAATGACCCTACAGCAAACACTGTTTATCGAGACATTAGGAAAATGGTCAGAACTTACAGAATAATTTGAATCTGGTATTCCGAATCCGGTTTGTTCATTTGTTGCGAATACTGATGTTATCCAAGATGTTATGGTATCTGGTACGACAAATGTTACATTCCGCTGTCCAGTAGACCTTTACAGTACACATATATAAAGTATTACTTAAAACCTGAAGACAGTCTCCTAAGATGGTATTAACATTTGACAAGCATCTGATTCGTATTAAAAAATTAGAAACGACGTGTCTGTATATAAACGTGGAGTAATTCTACTACTGATATTATTTACAAATGACACACCACTTTAAGGAATGTCTACATAAATCCTTTACAGAATACCTTATATAGCATAACTGCGTGTACATAATCACAAATAAGCAGGTATGAGTTTAATTAGAACTTTAATTTAAATACTAACTGATATCGACCGTTTTGGTGTTTACAATATTTTCTTTTAAAATTATGTAAGTAGCTATAGAGACTTATGGTTAGATAAATATTATGCGAACAAGGTCAAATGGTATGTTCTTGTTTACCGCCACTTTATTGGAAGCTTATTTGATCACTGTGTAAGGTATTTTAATACTGTATTCAGTCGTTGTTGTTCAGTTTTACCTACATGTAATAGGTGAGGCTATGTTTCGATCTAAGTTTATTACAGTTAAACCAACCTTTCTAATATTGAATTGATTATCCGACAATGCTATTTTGCTATTAAAAGTGCACAATTCAACGAAAAGCGGTACAAGGATGGCTATGGTAAGAGAAAGATTTAACATACTTAAAACATGTTCTGGTTGAGTCTGAATAAAACAAACAGCTGTCGACGAAAACTTCAAGACAAACAACATATTCAGATAACAGAGAACAGTATATACATGTGAGTCTAAATATCTTATGAATGGATCTTAACATGATCAGATATACAAAGCAAGAATGAAGTTGTAGTGCTGACGTTTATTCAGTTTCCGTCGACTGATTGAATGGTTCAGCCACATACATGTAGCATTGACTGTATATTCAAAAACAATCTCAGAGTCTTTCCTGTCACGTCTTGCGCAATACCAGCCAGGTTAATTTAGATCTAGATGCTTTATAAATATCGTCCATCAAATAATATTAAATACAAAATGCATAATAGCCCGTATGAAATGTCATGTTGCCTACTTTTTTAAAACCGTTAAATTATAGTAATTGTTTTGTAAATAAATTCATTCAAACGTTCATATCATACTATACATGTATAAACTAGAATCTTTATCTATGTTACTAATCGCCACAAGGAAAGCTTCATAGCCGACGTTAGAACTATAATTAAGAGTTTAATAATTATGTTGATCGTTCGTATTCATTGTGGAATAAAATAAATGAAAATGCCGAACTAAAATAATACCATGTGGACTATATTAAAGTAGAGAAACCGACAGTAGTACACGCATACTATGTAAATGCTCATTTCTATCATGAAGTCATTATATATCATGTTGTAGGCAAAAAAGTCATTACACAAAGGTATCAATATTACATAAGAAATTAGCTTTACCCAATTTTATAATCTTTCCAAATCCACGTTTCCGGAAATTTCGAGCGTACAATACTTCCAAGAGATAGAAGATTTGTTTGATCTTAAATAAAAAAACGTAGTCAAATTGATGTAAAGCTAAAACTTCAGCAGTGGGTGTTCAAACATGAAATAAATAATGACAATTATAAACAATATCAAATGTGGGTAATGCATATATAGAGAGAGAGGTAGAAACTTATATAAACAGACATCAACAAATATTCTTTTGAAGTACTGGATCCTGCGTGGGATTAGAAGTACAGAGTATAAGGTTGAGAGAGAAAACTTATTCACACTGTGCTTTAACGTTAGAAACTGCTCTACCTTTACAAAATGTTTCACAGTTAAAAACTATTCTACAATTAGCATATAGCCAATTGCAAAATGCAAATAATGTTTTCCCGAACGCTTTCGACTTTTCCACTATATCAGGGGATTTATTGCTAAACAATAAATGCGTTAAAGTGTCTTGATTTCGGCATAAAAACACAAACATGGTTGACAAATCCAGTTCCCCATGCCGACATTAGCAAACTGTTGTTCACTGTTGGTCTTTTGACTAACGCTCAGCGCCAAGAAGTCGTCAACGTCAACGTCAATGAAAGACAACGCGCGACTGCATTCAGCTCGTGTCACCCCCACAGTTTCTGCAG
>JAULCC010464725.1:0-11027 GCA_032358795.1 Nuttallia obscurata | reverse complement strand
TGATAGGTAACACGTGTACTGTAACAGAATATGACATGGGTATATTGAATAGAATACAAGGCGGGTCATGTGATAAAATTTGTAAACAGTGTGATAATCTAACTATCTAAATGTTTCAAATGTTAACAGCAATTCTTATCAGTCACCAGTGTGTTTATTATACTTGATAAGCTAGTTTATGCTAAGCCGAAGATAAATTGTTTATTTTCTTACTTCTAATATGTTGTTGAGTTCTCGCATTACTCAGAATATGATACATTTGTCACTGGAAGAAACTGTATAAATCAGAACTAATGTAATATAGACAGCTTTTTTTGTGAATTATTTACTTGTTTTGATATTAAAAATGATGTGTATTGTTAATGAGCACTTATTTAACTTGTAATATCTATTTTAAGAATGTTAAAGAATTTGAAAGGACATTACAGAATGTGAAAGATAAAATAAAAAATCCAGAATATTGGGTAACAGGATAAGAAAAATAATTTGGATAATTTGTGAATAATAGTTGGAATTGGGTTTTAGGGATTTTGTATTTTATTTAAATTTTGTATTGTTAGTAAATAAGTTTTGTAAAATTTGCTGCTAGCTTGTCTTTCTAGTTACCCCTGGCTCGAAAACACAATTAACCCCTGCAAATTATTGTTTTTAACCGTTACATTGAGACCACCGCCATATTATTTTTAAACTGCGATCATGTATTTTACCACTGTGTATTGGAACTGGTCTTATTCAAAATAAGTACCCCTAGAAAATAGAATAAAATTATGTTAATCATGTACTAAACATTTTATTGAAGATGAAATTCGTTTTATTTTAAATTACGAACTTTATTCAGATATAAATAGATAAAAAAATGTTTTCTTATGCATGTAATGTAAATTCTATTTTTACCCCAATGCAGAATGAAGACGTTTTTTGATGCAGTCAAAAGACATTCAATTCTCTCTCGGTATATCTGTTTCAAAAATCTACAATAGACGCAACATATTTATCTAAATTTATTTGAACCTTTATACATAATTTATATTCAATTGAAATTATCCTTTACACGTATTTATGATTGATATCGTTTTGTACATATTGTATTTATTTTGCATTTAATTCATGTTACAACCTACAATGTCTTTTAAGTTGTAAAGCGGTTGGATGTCAGTTTGATGTTGTGGTTGTGATGTGTTACTGTACCTGTAAACATGACACTTTAAAAAACTTTTTATCTGTATGTCTGTCTGTCCATAAAATCGCATGCCTCACGAAAATATATAAAGGCTGCAAAAGTTTATTGTTTCACTTTTGTCCTAATATGTGTTACATTATCTGTGTTCGCTGCATTATAAAAAATGAAACTTGGTCAATTGCACAACACTTTTCCCTTAATTTCTTTGTATTCTACCGAATTACTTTATATTTCATAAAACACAGCAATATTATCTAAACAGTGCTGAAGCAATAGCTATTCCTACATAAGACATGGGGTTTCTAGGATAAGAAGCTGAATATTTTGGAATTGGGTTAACAATACTTTGAACCGAAAGTTTTGGTATAGTACCATTGTTAAAACAAGTGTTTAAAAAGTGAATGTAAAAACACATTTGCAGTATCATTGTTCAAAACTTCACCTTGGATACATGTACCATCAATATCAATCGCTTTGCCACGTTTTGATTAAACTAAGGGCTTCTTTACTTCAAGTAAAGAAATACTTTCACTGAAAAAAATAACTTATATGTGTTTTATATATTATTTTGTTCATTTTCAAAATGAACTACATCATATGTACCGGAATAAGTATACAATATCTAAAATCGTTTCCCCACTTACATTAAACATCCGGTATAAAAGAAGTTGAACCATCTTCAAGAACAACTTCTATCGGATTCTTATTGGTCTTACTGTAACTAATACCAATTTTACTGATGGACTTCCAAAATTGCTTATATCCACATTACTTTCCAATTCCAAGTTCACACCAATTTCAATCTACATCGTCAATATTTTCCTGTCTAGATATATCAAATTCAAATGAACTTATCAAATAAGTGATATTATTCAACAAAAATAGATTATTAATAATTCAGTTGCACATTGCTTACATCAAATTAACCATAGGAACACTGTTTGTAAGGTTCAGCATCGTCAATGAACGCTTCAGAACCGCTGTCAGAAATATTACAAAATTTAACATTGAATTGTCAGGTATGCTAGCAGAAGCTACAACAGTTATGTATAATGCATTTGTTACTTCTGTTGTTCTAGAAACATCAAAGTCTTGAAAATGGTACAAGCTGCCTTGACTTACTGAAATATGATCAAAACCTGCTGAGCATTTTGTTAAATTTTAGGTATAATCATTTCTGAGATATTTCCTTCCATTTAAAATAGTTCACCGTAAAAATACCACTGTATGGATTTTGTTTAGTGATTCAATCAACAGCTGGCATGCATGAATTCTTCTTAATTCCCTACTCAGCTATTTAAATCTCAATAGACATGTATCAAGCCTTCTTTTTTTTAAAACAGTAAACTTTAATCAATAACTGATCAAAAAACATATTCTGACCTGTAAAGAGAAATAGACCAATCATGCCTTTTTCCTGATGATGAACGCACTGCAGGAGAACATCACTATTCCTCAAAACACCTAGCCTAGTTCTCAAACGTGTGACATTTATTTCTCAGCCTTTTTTTGGTTATGATTAATGTAGGTATTATGTAATTTTTATTTTTCACTAGGTCCCTCTGTTTGGAGATAATTTTTATCTTATTATTTTAATTTTGCAACCACAAACTCCTGGTTTGCCTACTTTTGGGGATTATTTTCTTTTAGCATGTTAACAATTAACATTGACTTTAAGGTCATGTCTTAGTGTGAGAGGTTATATTTAGTTTCACATCTTAATTCAAATGTTCTGGTAAGTTACGAATCACAACGTTTAACCCAATGCTGTTTTTTCTACACATGTTGGCATTTGAATTTCATAGTCTATATAGTTTAAAATTTGTTTCATCGAAATCCTCCGAGATGTCTTCTTTCAAAGGGCGTTTAAAATCATCAACTTCCTTGTGAATATATTTAATTTCATTAGTCATTTCCTTCAAATATTTGAAAACAATTGTTCGCAATTTTGGCTTCAAGTCCTGACTTTTGTTTCATTAGCCGTCAAAGTTCGTGCCTTCTTTGAAGTAGATAGGGCAAAGGGTTCAGGATGATGACGTTTTCGAGTCGTGTTCGTATGGGTGCCACACTGGTAATAATCTGACTCATTATTAATTTGATATATTTCTTGGCGTCTTCAGTAACACCAATAACGTCAAATGTGATTTATCTTTCGAAACCATTGGTCAAGTCTACTTCATACACACTGAACAACAACAAAACTTCGCGAAATTCATTCTATCAATAAACAGAATATCAATTCGAGTGGAACATATCAGAATCAGTCTTAGACTAGCAACATTTCAGCAGTACCTCGTCAGAAAAGGGGTTTCAAAAACCAATGACACAACCAATGAACCAGTATTTGTTCTCTCTTTCACAACCCACGCCCTCGTCGCATACAATTTTCACCATAATTGACGTCGCCTACAACAATATAAACATGCATTAACTGTAACTGTCATTTACCAACTATCAGCTCGATATCATCGTTACACGTTATTTCACTATTTATTTCGATTGTTTTTTTTTTCTTCGGGATTTTCAAAAACATCTAACCTGTACAGCATGGCACTTACTATCGTTGTCGTATGAATGTCATACTTTTTCATATGATAAGTCATACTTTATAATTGAACGTTTAAGGAGTAGACACGTTATACTTAATAGAAAAAAAGGTCTGCAGAATCATGAAACGCTTTTCAAAAAATGATAAGCAAGTTTTATGTCTTTGCACTGACGTAATATAGTGTTAAGCTTTTATTTCACGGCATAGTGTCAAAATAGTGTGTAGTAGTCTTAAGAAATCTGTTTCAAATTGGTCAATTTCTTTCTTGCAACCAATATAGCAATTTTCTCAGCAAGAGTCTGAAAGCATAATATGATTCCCCTCAAGCTGTATATATAAAATAACCTTTAAAACAATGCATTGCTGAGATGATAACTCGCGTATAGCTACACGTTAGAGTTTGCTTTATTGTAATTAAACACATATATAATACCATTTGAATATAGTACGACTTTTACGAAATGGTGTTTTGTTATTGCGGTGAAAATTGTTTAAATGCAAGACGATATATATGGTTTTCATTTCATACCAATATATTTGGAAAAAAACACAACCATTTCACTGTTGTTAAATGATGACAAAGTAATATCATTATGAACAGAAATCATTAAGGTTGCTAGGATTGTATTTAGCCCTTGTGTATTGCTCGGTGTATAACCATGAAAACAAATGCCTTATGTTATGGCCCGGGGTAACCTACTACCGCTTTTCTTTATTATTATCATTTTTACTTTGAAGAAGGATGTAAAACTCGTCCAATCCATCTGCTTTATGCAGTTGTTGTTCAATACTTTTCCTACTGCAACCCCGTCCTCTTGACTGTATTTTAATCGGCTTATTTCCCCGTCGGCTATCGAACCCGCGGCCATCCGTACCGGAACTGGACGCTTTACCACTTGACCTAATCAGGCGGTTTTAAGTTTTTTCGCAGCTTACCAATGATGCAGTTCAACAAGTGCAGATTAAATCATAGTTTTGCTCTTTATTATTCAAAACACGATGTTATTGCTTTGATATTTGAACAAAGCTGGCTAAATATAACGTTTAATCAGTGTTTTTACTGGCCTACGCTAATGACATGCAAAGTGATATTTCTGTTCTACTGTTACATTGTCACCATGAGACGTCTAATTAATTGCCTTTAGTTCAAATCATCCCTTGTGAAATCTAATTAGACCAGTGATACATTTGATTGCCATGTACTGATTCGATGTTAAGGTAGGGTATTCAATTAAATTGCAAAAACAAATCCTGTAACATGGGAAACAAGTGTATACGTGTATATATTCAACGGAGCAGAGTATTCACAATTATTATAAATATTAAACAATTTCGTAAAGTATGTTCCATAAACATATTTTGATACATTGTTGGCATATTGCTTGTTAAGCGAAACTATATCACACATTTTATTACTGCATGCGATATCTAAATTGATGCTAACGCCATTGGAAGTTTATGACATAATAGTTTTCCTGAATCTGTGATCGTACGACCTGTTTCAATAAATGTGATAATATAAATTACGGCTTATTGCAAATGGACAGTATACTATCATGTTTTTTGTTTGTTTTGTTTTATGTTTTGTTGTTTATTCACAAACAACAGTTGCGTTTCTTTCAGGTGTTATATCAATTATGGTAAACTAAAAATACAGAACAACACGCAATCGCTTTACAATTTCATTGTTTACTTTTCCAGATTTTGGTCGGAAAATATTATTTGACATTCTTATGCCCCAGGACATTTTGTATTAATAGAACAGGTGCTACCATAGGTTTTTTATATAAACGTCTTTCTTAGTGGGCTATACCTTCTTTTTTATCTGGAAATTTTCACTCTCAGATTTGATTCTGAAATTATCCAAAGCACTCACACTATTTTATTACTTTTAATAAGAACTATTTATTAGCTTGATTAAAATGATATAACAACATTATTATCAGAAACGTATATTCTCTGTTTTCATCGATGTTTGTTGTATTGTGCAGTGAAGGATGGATATATGCGAATTAATGACTTATTAATAGTTCTAATCCGCTTTTTCAAATATGCACATGTCTCCTCACTCTGATGTCAGCCAATATATACAAGTGTGTAATAGTCAATATTTGAAACAGTCTTGAACGTGAAAATTAAAGTTAGAGTGTAGATGAAATTTATTAAACTAATGATTGCATATGCTAGATCTTCATGCAATCTAGGTTTTAAGCTTAACTTAGACTTTTAGAGTAATTTACAGTTGATTTCACTTTGGAAAAGTTCTCTATATGATTGAAGTTCTCTGGAGTTATTTTAGAACTGACTGACTTTCGAGACAATATGCAGAGCTTATATACCCGGACAAAATATTGAAATAGAGACAGAAAAGAACGATTGAACAAATATCGACTGATGACGTCATGAAAGAAAGATCGAAACAGAACCGATCCCATAACGTAACACACCGAAAATGGAATTGGCGACGTAAAACAAAACGGAATAAACTGTCAAAAATGCGGAAGTAAAAACTATATATGAATCACGGTGAAATTCGCGTAACTGCAACTACTTGTACACTTATTCTATAGTAAGTAAATACTATTCCGTACTAAGTGTGTATAATATAGAATCTAAATAAACAATGTTTTGCATCTGCTTAAAAATATCCAAATGAAAATAATAGACGTAAAATTGGGATAAAGTAAATCCTGTCTAAATGCTTGGGCATATCAGTGTAATCGGCTTTTTTAACAGATAAGATAAAGACATGTATGCGGACACAACCAAATAAAACAACGGAACACAACACCGAACAGTCATGTCGAAGGAATTAGTTTTAGTTTAAACTTATTTATTTTAGCTCGATTATGTTGAAAGCCTATGGCTTGTAGAAACACTTTCGAGTCCGTTTCCTGGTAGAACCAGTACTTGGTGTCGACAAATGAAGGTCAGGAGAAAGGCCCCCATCGGGGCTCGAACCCGCAACCTCCTGAACGCAAGGCGGACACCCTATCCACTACGCCAATGCGCCCTTAGGAATTCGAAAGAATTGTATCACTGATCTGTAAAACTAGATTCTTTACGATAGACTGAGCTGAAAATTCAAATTTATAAAAAGTTAAGACAACTACACATCGAAAAAAGCTATCGGTCATCACCTTCAAAAACTAACATCATTGTGTCGGGAAATTTGATACACTGCACGAAAAAAAACCTCTGTAAATTGGATATTATAGTAAAGACATTTAAAACTGGCAACATTTCTGTTAACCGCCATTGTTAGTGAACAACAAAAACAAATGAAAAATTGTATCTCAAACTGTTGCAGAATAATCAATGTTATCACGAGACACACTGTCGCGTTCAAAAGTAGATTCAAAATAGATTTACATGTTCACAGCCTCAGCCTATCTGTTTGGTGAATGCTATACAATTTGAGATAATACAGAGGCGTTCATTAATCCTTTATTCTTTATTGTTTATATAAAAATAACTGTCGGCAATTTTCCCACAAGTGGATTCCAAGTATGGCATATGATTTGGGTAAATAAAACTGATATGCAACTAGTAACTAAAACGTTATGCGTGCACGAGAATAATATTATCCGTTCTAGCATAAAACTAAACGTGCAGGTACATATTTAAGAATAGGTCAAAGCTGAGCGTTCATATTGCTTGAAACAAAATCAAATTCGCGCAAAGTGAATACTGTTACAATCTGGACAACTACAACATACAGGCAATAACTGGAAAAATCAAATATGATCAACACAATTCAATATGACAATTATTGCATAATAAACATGTTAGGTGATTCAAGTTTAAATTTAATATATGAGCCAGTATCAACCAATTACAAGCTTTTCTGTGAAGTCCTAGACGTATTTCGAGGAGGTTAGTTATATGTTCAAAAACGTTAACTCGGGTAATGATGAAAATATGGACCAACAAGAAGCCGAAAATTACAATATATCTTTAACACCTGCTATGGAGCACATAGATAGACCAATTTCGTACCAAGACATTTAAAATATGATGAACAAAAATAAGACTATTAAAACCTCAAAACAAGATTTAATCACATATGAATACCTAAAAAGCACAAGTGATATAATGATTCTAACATATATACAACTTTTTAATAATATATTAGATACATGAATTATGCCGGACTCTTGGTCAATTGGTGAGATAAAACCTATCTACAAAAAACAAAGGATCGTCCCTAAATCCCGAAAATTACCGATCTATTACAATACTCAGCTGTTAACAAACCGTTTTACTGCTATACTAAATGAGCGCATTAAAATATTTTTTGAGAATAATTATCTACTTGAAGTAAATCAGGAAGGGTTCTGATAAAATTACTCAACATGTGACCATATTTTCATGTTACACTTTTTGAAAGAAAAACTGAAAAGTACTAAAAAGAAATTATTTTGTACATTTGTTGATTTCTCTAAGGCTTTCGACACTGTTTGGCGATATGGATTGTGGTACAAAATTTCTAAAATAAGTATTCGTGGAAAAATCTTACACGTCATACAAAATATCTATTCAAATATTAAATCATGTGTAGATCATAATCGAAACAACTCGTCTTTCTTTGCAAGTAACTGTTGGGTATGTTGGGTAAGGCAAGGTGAGAATTACCCCCAGTCTTGTTTTCTATGTATCTTAACGATTTAGAAAAAAATATCTTAGTAGATCCAGTGATGGCATTAAATAGAAATAAACAATGAAGACGTTTCATTTTTCCTCAGATTACTTATATTGCTCTATGCTGATGATACAGTGATTGTATGTGATTATGAAACCTCGTTTCAGACTTGCCTGGTTAAGTTAAATTCGTATTGTGAGGAATGGAAATTAAATATAAACCATGATAAAACAAAAGTAGTCGTTTTTGGAACAAATACACCTGAGAAATACAAATTCAATTTTAATGGTTCATATATAAAATATGTCAAAGGATATAGGTATCAAGGTGTTTACTTTTCTTCTTAAGGTAGTTTTAATGCATGCATAAACACATGGTTGCCCCAGTAAATAAGGCAACGCACCAACACTTTGTTAATCAATCATTTTAACCTCCATGAAGATCGTCAGTTAAAACTATGTGACCACGCTATTGTGCCAATATAAACATGCAGTTGTGAAGTATGGGACTTTGGAAACCTGTATCAAAAAGAAAATGTACATTTTTACTTTATGAGAAGAATCACCAAATCTAGAAACAGCACTACAAGATATATGCTTTATTCCGAATTAGTACGTTAACCCCCTAGATCCTAGATACTGTCATCAACTCAAATACTGGAATAAAATACTACTTGAAACAAAATCTAAAATACCACACATCTCATTAGAAATCAGGAAAATGACACACACAAGTTTAAATGGATACGTGAAATAAAAAGTATCCTTGCTACTACCTGAAATGCAGATATATGGCTACAGCAAAGCTCAATTATACGTAAAACTATTAGTGAATTCGTGAAACAGACACTTACCGATCAGTTTAAGCACAATTGGTCTTCCAGTCTCCAGAGTTCATCATAAGGGTTAATGTATATTTCATTTAAAGAGAATACTACCTTTGAATCCTATTTGACAATGCTACCACACCATCTCCGGTTACCCCTGTTCCATTTTCGAACAGGAAACTATAAATTTCCAGCAGAAACAGGGCAATGGAGAAGGTCATATGTCCCAGAAAATGGTATTGTTCCAAGCAAATGATGAAATTGGTAACGAATTTCACTATCTATTTATATCCCATGCTTTAAGGAAGCGACAAAAAATATATTGCACCCAACTATCTAATCAGACCTACTTTCCTTAAATTTAAAGATCTTATGTCTACAACATCTGAAGTACGTTTATGTAACCTAAGCATATTTGTTAAACAACTAACAAACCACTTTGCATGACCAATAACATTAACCAATAATTCAGTATATTTCCCTGTCTCTCATTCCTTTTCCTTTTTGCTCTCTTTCTCGCACACAACGTATTATATGAGTTAAAATATTCAACTTTTATAATTCTCCTGTATGTACCATGGCTCGCTATCCATTGTTTCGATTCCCTAGAAAATAAATTTTAGTTTTAACACTTTTATTCACGCCTACTGAAAAACAAATGATGCTATCTTATCTCTTCAATTGGATATGTTCTGAATAATATGCAATCAAAGTAACGTTATGGCAAAATTTAAATAGAGCTTGTTTTTGAAAAAAAAACAACATATGTCTCCCCACCCCTAGTCCCCCACCCCTATCCCCACATACACATCTTAACCCCACTAATGTGTCAATATACCATGACACCGACTGATGATGAGGAATGCATGTGTGAAATAATTTTAAATTCCGTTGAGAAACCTCAGAGTTATGGTCCGGACAAGCCTAATTTGAGCAAATGTTGACATTTGATCTCCAAGTGTGACCTTGACCTTTGAGGTACAGACCTGAGTCTTGTGCATTCCACACCGCCTGATGATGAGAAATACATATGTGAAATAATTTTAAATTGTGTTGAGACATCTGTGAGTTATGGTCCGGACAAACAAATCCGGACTGACGGACGGATAGACGGACGGACGGAAGGATGGACGGACGGACGAAAAGCACAAAATCAATATGTCTCCTCCTATATCGGTAGACATAATAATACAACACTTAAATAATGATAAACAGTCTTACCTTGGTCATGAAATATACCTTTCTCCCTTACTCACAGGACCGTGTATATTTCATTCACTAAAAGTCACGTGAAAGTTGACAGGTCAACTGACCACTACGCTACACACGCATGCTTTCTTTCCCAGGTGACTACGCCCAACGTGTGTAAGCTAATTACAGCTTGCTACTAGAATGAAGCATTACGGAACTCAGTCCAGACAGTGCATAAAGCATTATCCGGACCAGATTCAGCTGTCTACTGAATGCAAAACCAAAAAGTAAATGTGACTTGTTTGAAGAAATGAAGAAGAATCAGTTATTCTAAATTAGACTACGGCATTTTTAAATTTTCAACTCCCACCTTTTCTCCCTACTCTTAGTAAAACACACACAAAAAAAAACTAAAACCGTTTTTTTCACATCAATGATTTTATTTGGGACCACCATACCACCTTTTTGTTCTATTATTTGCTCACATGCTTTTACATCATGTATGTAAACTGTGATAGTGAAATAGGGCGTATGTTCTGTTCTGTAAGCGGGGTTTCACTGGTCCGGCACAGCACACATTTACATTCGGGTGAGAGAGCTAAAAAATACCTGCAGGTTTATAAATATACGTGCAGGTCTA
>JAULCC010464503.1:0-11028 GCA_032358795.1 Nuttallia obscurata | reverse complement strand
TTACAACTGGTTTGTCGGTGTCAGGATAAAGTGACCGGCCGGGGTTCAGCCCCCACGTGTATCAGTGCTATACACTGAAATTGATCAGTCTGTACATATCTGCATAAACTATACCAAGCAAACTGGACATGCTATGCTTCAATACTTTTACCAGTTTTATGAATCTGCAGTAATTGTATATTATTATACTCCGATAAGTCTCTGATGAAATAAAGGATTTGTTATGCATGTTTGAGTTAATAAAATATATATTATTTATATGTTATTTTATAAACTGAAACATTTGTTATTTACTTGATGTATATGTTATCTGAGTTTAGGTCACAGAAATTCCATTGTACATGTCTGCCCAGAGACATAGAATTCAGAGATGAGCAATTGACCTACAATTAGTACACAGGGTGTCTTTATCAGTCAAAATATCACCCACGCACATATACTCTGGAGATGAATTAACATATATGCAGTATAACTTTTACATTTCCTGAAAGTACAGAGTTTAATATATAGCTGTCAGATTGTTAAAAAAGATTTTGCAAATGCATGTGCTAAATGTTGTTTGTAGAAGAAAACAATGTTTTCTCTGAATTCACTGTTTGATCCAAAATGGAACTGATCAGGTTTTTTCATTCATGAGTATTAAATATGGACTTTAAGTGAAATCAGTTTCATCATATTAGTGGTAGTCATAGTTAAATTTATGAGCTTTCAGATGATGTTTTTTATACATGTATAGGAATGAAAGGAGCTAAGTTTTATTTCCTATGTGTGTGCATGATATTTTTAGGGCCTCTGTAACAGGCGTGGGCATTGTCATCTTGGTTAAGGTTTTGTATGAAAGGCCTTTTTTCAGAAACCCTATATGCTATCGCCCTGAAACTTCAAACACTTATCTGAGGTCATAACATGACCTTGCCAGACAGGTTCCATAACTCTAGATTGAAATTGGCCAGAATTATTTCCCATTTTTGGTATTATATGCTTTTATTTTTAGACTTTACACACTTATCCAAGGTCAACACATGTCCTAGTTGGACAAGTCCCATAACTCTAGATTATATTTTGAATGAATAATTCCCCCTTTGTGTTAAAATGCCAAATAGTCCAGCTTGTTGTCTTACAGACAGTTCTTGTTTAGAAAAAGAATCAGTATTTTCCCAAGAAAAGAACAATATGATGATTGTCTTGTATTGTCAGTGTTTTGAAGCGTTGAAATATTTTTGCATTGTTCAAAAATTCATGATAATTAAGACATATCTACCTTAGTTAAGTGTCCAGGATCAATAAGAATGTGTGTCTCTATACATCAAATTAACACAAGCATACCTTTTTCTTAAGTTCTTAACAGAAATTTTGTATATCATTCCAAAACTTTCTCTAAAGAAGAAAAATATTAATATGATGGTAAAAGGAGACGAATGTTTTATGTTTTACAGTTTCATTGGCACAAGGAAATATACATACAAAATTCAATTGGGAACAGAATAAAAAGAATACAACATGTTTATGAGAACATGGGCTGTCTGCAGATGCCTTAGATTGAGAACCAGCGGTAGTTTTCTAAGGTCGGTATAATATTGTAATGTATGAAATACTAGTGTCAGTTTATTCAAAGTACCGGTAATTTATATGGAAATTGTCCAGACACTACACATTTGTTTTGTTGTCAGAACTCCTTTGATAAGAATTTATTTTATGTTATGTAACATATGTAGAATAGTCAATGTGAAATATTGTGAATAATGATAAAGTTCGAGAATAGTTTGATAAATTCTAACACATTTTGAAGGTTTCAATTTTTAAAAATCTATAGCAATTAACATTCAAGACCATAAATATATATATGATAGCATTAGAATATCATTTATTTCAGTTGGAAATTATTATGACTTTTTATTTGACTCTTATACTATTATTTTACATTATTAGTATTGTAATTCTTATTAAAAATGTATACTGTTAATGGGACGTTAAGTTTCTAATAAACAAAAACAGCAATTGTTTTATTTCTTTGAATTCAAGATTAAGACAATACAGTACTACTAAGACTCATTATGAAGTATTGGGAGTTCCAACATATGCGACACCTGAAGAAATACAAAATGCATTCCTGGAGAAATCAAAGAAGGTAACTAAGTACAAGCACTTTGGTAGCCAACATGCAGTAGCTTGGTATTTACATATACTTATATTGCTTTGTCTTAGCCCCTGTGTGTGTGTGTCCATGAACTAACACCAGTGGAACAGTGCTGATATTCAAAAATATGAATTTGGTATCTGCCCTGCGTTCAGGAGATTGCGGGTTAGAGTCACAAATGGGACGGTTTTTTTTACCATTATATGACCAGGAAAAGGACTCAAAAGTGTTTCTTTAAGCTTCAGGCTTTCAACATAATCAGGCTTAAAGCCAAAGTAAAGCTCAAAAACATGTTAGTTAGTGCCTGTGTACATAATGATGAATAGAAACTATCACTGAATATGTGTAGTTTACTGTGTAAAATTCTATTTAACTATTTGTAATCGATAAATAAATGTGTTTATTTTTTTGATTTTACAGTTACAGTAGTCTGAGGTATTGTTTACATTCCACAGCTTGGAAGGTATATCAGACACCTTTCATTCATGGCTAAATATCAGGAACCCATCTCTTGATTGGATTTAAACAATTTGTAGTATTCGGTGTGTGTACCACCATGCATGTGATGTCATCTGCATGTGTGCATATAATTGTAAATGGGCAACCTCCGATTTATATGAGGGGATCTTGTTGGTTTTGACGGCTCTCAGAATGTCAGCGATAATGAACTGATAAATACATGTACTTGATTTTAAGTTTTTTATTGTGTTTCTCGTATTTATAAAAGAGAAGGAAACATTTTAAGAGACCCAATATTGCGATATACACCACATTTGACTTGCAAAAAATAACCAAGTTATTGCAGTTGAACTAATCTACCATAATCAAGCTGCAATTATAAGAAATTTTCTTAGTTTAGTTACTTTTCAAAGTGTTGTTCCTTAATCTGCTACCCCTGTCCTGTTCTTGAGAGAAGACTATTAAGGGTTCTAATAGAATGAGTTTTTGCAAGTCAGTTTTTCCAGTAAAGATGGATTTTCTGAACTAATTCTTCATATTCTTTATCTAGATGTTAACCTTAGGCCTGCTAAGGCCTACCATATTAGAATTTGCAAACAGCTTGGATCCAGATTAGACACTGAGTCACTCAGCATCTAATTGGAATCCAAGCTGTTTGACACTGGGTCAATTGTTTCTCCAAAGATTTGGTGATTCTGATTAATTTCATTATCAAGGCAGACGATAGTTTAAGCAGATGACATTTTATCAGCATGCTAAGGGTTAAAGAAGTGTGGATCCAGAAAGTTTGTGCAGAATACCTATTAACATGAATAAACTATAGTCTATAATATCTTCTATAACATGAGTGCCAAGTCAGTTCTCCTTATATGTATATAGTGAAAACTTAAAAAATCTTCTTCTCTAAAACAAGTGCATTGATTTGAAACTAATTTGGCAGAAGTGTTCCTTGGGTGACCCTCTACAAAGATTGTTCAAATTTTTTGGATCAGTAAAAAAAACATGGCCTTCATGGGGTTGAGTCAGTTTCCCTTAGATGTATACAGTGAAAACTTGAATATTCTTCTGTAAAACTAGTTGCCAGATTTCATAGGTATTTGACATAATTCTCCTTTGGTTACATCATTCATGCATTCCTATGAAACTAGAACTAAGATATTAACACTTATATCTTTATATGCAGAAACTTTTCCCTGTTGTTTATGTAAGAAAAAATGGCTGCCATCTTCAGGTGAGCTCCTTCAGGACCATCATGGCCCCTTGTTTTAAATTTTTATTTAGAAAAAAAATAGCTGTTATACTGTTGTGCACTTACATGAAAAAAATGCTTTTGGCAATGAACATTAAAATATTTATGCTGCAGTGAAATATTGATTGAATTGTATGATTATTTTAGTATCATCCAGATATAAACAAGGACCCAAGTGCAAAAGAAAAATTTGTGGAGATGTGTGAATCTTATGCAGTGCTGAGTAAGGAGAGTACTAGGACAGAATATGATTATATACTAGAAGCCGAGAGTCGATCATACAATCCACCAGATGAAGATGGCTATGTACATCCAACATTAGATGAGAGGTAAAGATTGAGTAAATGGTCATAACTCAGTGTACATGATAGGGATGATTATATTTGAGGTCATTATTCATTTTTGGATTTGGCGCTGACCCTCTACAGAAGTATAGGAGGTCAGTAAGGTTAACTAAACTATAGTGTAATAGTGATCTAAGTAATTTTTGATATTTGTTGAAAGCATAATATAAGGTCATGGGTAAAATTACATCATAGGTAAAATGATGTCATATACAAGATATTTGGATTTGAGAAATATGAGAGAAATTACTCTCCAGACGATTAAAATCAAATCAGACCAAATTAATTCAGTCTCATTAGAAAGTTTTATGATCTATTTTAATACAGGCAACTGAAAAAAAACTTTGGGAAAAGAAGCCATATTGAACAAACACAAACAAGATTATGGAATTTCCTGATCCCCTATAGAAGTAAAAGGGGTCTGCATGTGACAGACTTGAACCTATGAAATGTCTAGAATTAGAAAGCAAAGAAATGAAAATGAACCTACTAGGAATGATAACAAGATCATTATTCAATGTACATGATAGAGCTTACATGAGCATTTAGCAATGCACATGATAATGTTGATTACATGGTCAAATAGCAATGTACATGATAATGTTGATTACGTGGTCATCTAGCAATGATAATGTTGATTACATGGTCATTTAGAGATTTGCATGATTATGTTGATTATATGGTCATCTAACAATGTACATGATAATGTTGATTACATGGTCATCTAGCAATGATAATGTTGATTACATGGTTAAATAGTAATTTACATGATAATATTGATTACATGGTCAAATAATAATTTACATGATAAAATGGATTACACGATAATGTTGATTACATGGTCATATAGCAACGTAAATGACAATATTGATTTCATGGTCATATAGCAAAGTACATGATAGAGTTGGTTACATTGTCAAGACACAGTGTACTTGATAAAAATGATTACATGTTTAGGACAAAGTGTACATGATAAGATTCATATTTTGAAATTTTTTATAACCAAATAACTGAATTGCAAATAGCTTTGAACACTAATGCAAACATAGGCATTATTTTTCCTGCTGGGATTTCTTCCTCTACATCAGCTTGTGTCCCTTACAGAAAACATAAGTCCTTCATACTTAAGCTGATAAATTACAATTACATAGCACTATGCTTATGACAAGAGAAATGGCTAAGTATGTACAGTTTGGGTCCACACAATGTCAAGGTCTGTGATGAGAAAGTATTTCACAAGTGTTTTAGTGTGAAAATTCTCAGTTACTTGTGAGAGGGCTGGTCAGAAATGCAAGATATGTTTACACCCACCCACTTGATATTATTAAAATGAAAGGATTATGAAAGCCTTGCTGTGTCAAAAGCAGGAACAACTTACTAGCAGAAGTCTAATTCAGTGTTGTAAACTGATATTATACTTGATAAATAAATATATATATGTATTTTAAAGAGTGGCAGCTGAAAGAGAAAAATGGAAACGGTTTCACAACAGCCCAGACAAAAGCTTTTGGCAATTCCAAGCAGAGAGTGAGAACTGGGAAGGAAGAAGTCAATATGAAAAGGATAAAACCAAATCAAAACTTACCAAAACACAGCTTAGATTGGTAGCTCTTTTTATGGTAGTTATGGCTCTGTCAATCAACCTCGGAGGACTATATGATGTCGCTAAGTTGTGAGTATGACTCAAAATGCATGGCTAAAACATGACATGATGTAGTGATTATAGTGTTGGACTACTGAAGGGTCACTGGTTTGAATCCTAGGAGGATTAAGTTAATTAAGTTGAGTTGAATCAATGTGTAAACCATGCATCTGTGGTGATAAGTAAAGGTATCTGGTTGAGGATATAAGGAGATTTCCGAGAATAACACAAATATTATTTCTAGAGATTTTGCTAAAATTGATAACATTTATCAAACAAAAGCACATGGCTGGTTGGTACCATCTTGAACTCATATGTTCACAGGTTATCAGTTGTTGTCCTGTGTAGTGAGACTTGCCCATCAATGAATTTGTATGGATCATTTTGGAAACACATTTTCACTGTAGCTCAACATATATGCCCTAATAACCACAAATGTGACACCTGCACATGATTTTGACAGTTTGTATATATTGTCCATTTTTTGCCTAGATTGCAAAGACTTGTGAATATCAAGAGACCTATAAGATCTTGCATTTATAAGTGTTAGTTTAATAACAGTTTTCTTTTCAATGAGTCTGTAACAAAATGAAACAAGAAGGCAAGTTGAAACTTATTCATTGCTTGCAAGTATTACTATTATAACTCATTTATATAGCACTTTTATCATTAAGTCCATACATTAAAAAGTGCTTATGAATTAAAATTGAAATGATAAACTAACTTATATAAACACAAAAAAGTTGTTCTAACCATTACATATACTCAAAAAAATATTCTTATTTGTTGCAAGTAGGAAATTTATAGCAAAATAATATAAATATTCTTTTATGATGTATGAAGAAAATTTCTGTAAATCAAATGTAAAAACAACAAAAAGGATTTCTGTGTTCCATAAAACGCAAATCACTGAAAGTAAAGGCTATAACACAGAGAAAAGTAACTGTTACTCTGTATTGACAATCTTAGAAAAGACTAATATTTTTTATTTTATAAGTTATAATAAAACTCGCATATGATACATGTATGAAGGAGCTAATTGTTGAGAAATATTTTGTAATTGAACATTGTTTTTTTTTAATGATCATAGTTTGATACATTGATAATTGTTTTTGTTTTCTTTTGACTTTCATCATAGATACTTTCCTATTTGATATGTGTCTGTTACATTGATCTTTGAACTTTACTGATTACTTTGTGTCTTTTTGCAGGAAAGCAAAGAAAGATGCAGAAAAGTAAGTTGCTTTCACATGCGAAAAATAGAGATTTTTGTTTGATAAAATGATATCTTATCCTGTCTTTAATTAAATAGGAGGTTCTTCTTTCTGCATATCCATTATACAAGTTCTATGCTTAAATTAAGATGAAGGAAAGATAATCCATTTAATATTTAATTGGCTATGCTCTAGACATTTTTGGTATGTGTTTGTGTCACTTGTTGGTTTACCCTAACCATGCAGAAATCATTTAATTAAGAATAAGCAGTCAGTATAAACCAAGCTCAAATGGCTGACAATTACATCCCTTCATACGGAAACAATGAGTCATTGAAATTTCTTGCACAAAGTTTAAGAAGTAACAAAGATTAGACAAATTCTGTGTCAATAGCTTAAAACTGGTACATGTAAGCTTATTTGGTCTTGGTATTATGTAAAAATTTACACATAGAAAGAAAAGTTCTTAAGTCAATTATTCCCTTTACTCACGTAAGTCTAAAATCTCTCGAGTAGAGCGCTCATCAGTATTAAAGCTATTCCTTCCACATCTCCTGTTAAAATCTCAATTGTTTATCAGTGGCATTACTTTTATTACAATGTATAAAAATTTTAGCCATGTAAACCATGATTTTATTGTTGTTTTTTTTTGCTTTCATATTTTCAACACACATACATATATGCCCATTTATTTTCGCCTGCATTTTAATGCTTAATAAGTCGAGGCATATTCTTATCTGGATTCTCTTGATAAATTTGACATTTGTTTAAATTTGATGCTTGGATCCCCATAGTTTCTCATCATCCTACGGTAGCTATTTATTTTAGTTTGATCAGTAAAAAAGTGGCTGCTAGGGGACTGAGCCATATCTCCTTATATTTTCATATATCATACCCTAGTAGACCTTTACCAGGTTTGTTCAAATGGCTACCCTAAGGTAAAAGACAGTCCTGCCCTATGGAGTAGGGGTGTTTTACATAGATTTATAAAGTAAAAACTTAAAAAATCTTTTCTAAAACCATACATGCTAGAGCTTAGATTTCTATTTTGTTTGTTACCTCCTATTTAGATTCTCTACCAAATTTGTTCAAATGTTGACCCCAGGTCAGAAGTGACCCTGCCCAAAGTGGGTCTAATTTCACAAAGATATAGGTTTGAAGCACACCTTAAAACATATTTATATCTGAAACCATACCGACTAGAGTTTAGATGTATTGTGTTAAATCGGATAAAAAAATTTTTAACCAAGATTGAATGGAGACCCTTGGGGTACTTTTTTTCTAGATAAGGTTTTTCGGGTGAGTGGTTACAGGACCATCATGGAACCTTTGTGATGTGTTGATCGCCCTGTTAGCTCACGTGGTAGAGAGTACGCTTTAAGTGATGGAGGCTGCGCTTTCGATCCCCAGCCGGATCATACCAAAGAATTTAAAATGGCAGTAATGGCTTCCCTCCTTGACGCTCAAAATTTAGGGTTAGCATTACGACTGTTTTGTTGGTGTCGGGATAAAGTGACTGGCCGGGGTTCAGCCCCTGCGTGTATCAGTGCTATACACTTGGCACTTTAAAGAACCATAGTTCTCTAAAGAAGAGTTCTGTGTATCCGCTTCCCTCTCTCAGGGACGTCCATTAACCCTAGCTGGCAGAAAATGACATACAAACATACATCATACAAACAAACAAACCTTTGTGTTGTTGTTTTTTATCAGTAAATGGAAGTCAGAGATCAACTCGGATATAATTCCTGTCTATTTGCATTTTCTCTATTTCCAGGGCGGCCATTGCAAATGCGCTAAAAGAATTGGAAGAGGCTGAAAAGCAGAGACGTGAAGCAGATACAAGGGCTTTCTAGTGGGCTGTGATTTAGAAGGAATTGTAATAAATGTTATAAATGATCTTGAAACTGAGCAATCAGTAATTAAAGAAATGAAATTATCTGTTACATGAATCATGGAACCGAGGCTAAGCATGTGGACAACCTCATATTATTTGTGATGGAGCATGTGTTTCATCTTTAATGAATTGATGACAGAATACTAATCGTAGTAATAGATATCCGAATAAAATATTAAAACCTTTGCATTTTCTCTTATATTTTGTATTTACTAGATGGGATAACAATACATGTTTGTTTTTTTAAAAAAAAGGGAGATTGATTGTTCATATTACCAAATGTGACTTCATTTACTTTTAGCTCAGCTCAGTATATGTTCAGAAGGAGCTATTGTGATCACTCACCTCAGGTATATGTTGTTAGTTGTCTGTCTTCCAGCGTATGTCAACTTTTTGAAACAGAATTTCTTCTGATATGGCTAAATTTCAGTCAAACTTCAATAGAAGCATCAGTAGGCAGGGAGAATGAAAACTTGGTGAAATTGGTGGATGGGGTTATTCTTGTGGTTGGTATAGCAACCATTTGTGGTTGCCAAAGCAACCAAGCCCCATGTACTTTCGACGACTAGCTACTTTCAGCGTGGAACGTCCGTAACGTACATAATATAAATATAAATATAAAAATCGTGTATTTCACAGCACCTATGTTTTGGTGAAGGGCAACCGTAGCGTATTTATGTGTCACAAAAAAATCAGGGTTTCTATAGCCGTAGCGTATTATGCATATTCCAAATGAAATTTGGTTCTATTTTTAATGTAACAAAAAAGTGGAGAAGGTGAAAATTTAAGCAACAAAACATATTGGTAGTAAAGCCCATTTTGCTAAAATACTACCGATACATAATGGCCGTTTAAGTGTTATTTCAAATAAGCCTTAGTATGCCGTGGCTTCCTGTTCACTTTACAAATTACGTTCAATGACACTTTGTCACGAGTGTTTTACTCTAAAAATGCTTACATTTACCTTATTTCTCTATACAAATTATGGGAGCTGAGTCTATCTACGAGGATAAATACATATGATTACGCTTTTTCCAAACTTTAATCATTTTGAATTCGCATAATTTATCTATAATTGTCATTCTATGATTGTAGTCTATTCAGTTTTGTTTAATTTACATTCTTCCATGGACAAATAAAGTGTGACCATGTTAATAATGAATTACTCAGTAATTCTATCACCAATTACATCTAACTTATTTTATGCTTACTTGCCATACTAAAAGGAATGACATAAGGGATATCCACGTTGCACATATTCGTTCCATGTTTAGTGTTTAAGTTAATATCTTGTGTACTGTTGCTACTCCAATGGTAAATTGCTGCGAAATATTTTGCACCGTTTATCGAGCATCATGGCGTAAGGCGAAACTCACATTTGGAGTCAACGATTCTGTGATCACTGTAGGTCTGTCATCTTCTTTCTAATCTTCTGAAAACTGTTTTTGCCAGCGAACACAAGTAGCCGAGACACTTTGCTACCATTTGTCGTGTGTGCAAAATTTTCTTAGTCTCAGCTGGACTCTTTTTCATACACAAAACTTGATAAACATTCGCTGAACCGCTTTAACTTTTGAACTGATAATGACGCCATGATTCTGTTTCTATCAACTTCGGATGCAATTCTGTAATTTGTTTATTTTTCAAGCAAGCAAAATACAACTTGTGCACATTGATGTCATGAAACTAACGTCACGGTGGTGTGAATAAGAACGATGTTTTCCAGCTATTTCCTTATAAATTTAGGCATTATTGCACGTATGTGAACATGAAACAGTAGCCTTTAACGGTTTGTTCCGAAAACCTCTACCTGTACTGGTAAAAAAATACAAATAACGAATAGCCTGCTATTTGAGTTATACAAAGTGTATTTGTTTTCAGTTAATAAAGAGTCAATCTGAATCTATATCAAAAATGAACACGCAACAAAAAGTTTTTTCTAAATAACAGACTTTGTCTCAATAATTTTCGAACAAACCTCGTAAGTTGTGTATATTAAATCTATGCTGAAAATATAATAGGTATGGAAAAAATAATTTAAATTAGGTAAAATTGGTTTAGTTTTTATACGCCGCCGGAGGCGGTCGTA
>JAULCC010464170.1:0-11029 GCA_032358795.1 Nuttallia obscurata | reverse complement strand
TTGAGTTGCATTTGTCACTACGTTAAGCCATTTGTTCTATATTTGTCACCATTTAAAGCAATTTGTCCTTCATTTATCATCACTTTATGCAATATGTGTTTCATTTGTCACCACGTTAAACAATTTGACTTTCATTTGAAACCACTTTAAACTATTTGTTATTTTATTTACTGCTCGAAGTAATCTTAGCTTCATTTGTAACCACGTAAAGAAATGTGTACTTCATATTTCTTCACATTAACCATGAATATTTCATTTGTCAACACTTTAAAAAGTTTTTGCATCATTTGACACCATGTTTTAACAATTTTGCTTCATTTGTAACTCTAAGGACCAATTAGTGCTTCTTTTACAACCACTTTGTATAGTTTCGTTTGTTACTCATATATAACATCCAATTCATTTGTCATCACTGTAAAGCTTCATTTCAAATAATTACAGACAACAATGGCTTAACCCCTTCACTGCCGGAAGCAAAACCGCGCATGCGTAATATTTCGTCTGCCCTTTTTTTCACTTCACAGATTCCCTAAATTTTTGGCAAAACAATTGGCTAAGTGTCAAACAGCTTTAAGTTACTCGGCGTCTCATTCGGATTCAAGCAGTTTGTATATGACTTAAAACTCGGGGTAAGGCAGTTTAGGGTTTAATTGCGTTATCATCAACAAAAGTTTCATTTCAAAAGCTTTATTTGAAACCATTAAAGTCAATAGTCAGCTTCATTTTAAATAAAAAGAGCTAAAACAATAATTTCCAATCATTATAAACAACGAATTGGTTTATTTGAATCCTCTAACAGCAATAAGCGTCTTTTGTTAATAAACAAATGTCTCTTTTGTATTTTTTGTCGCCACTATAACCAATATGTGTCTCATTTGACAGCTTTAAAACCACCAATGCTTTTATTTGCAGACACTATTAGAAATTGCCAGAGATGTAACCATAACAACCAATTTGTGCTTTATTTGTCATTACCGTAAACAACACGTTGCTTTATATGTAGCCACTGTAAAGTTAAAGTCCTTCATTTGTAACTTCTATATCTCCGAAGTTGCTTCATTTTTATTTATAGTAGACAGGACCTGCTTCAATTTTCCAAAATATAAACAATTATATTTCAGTTGCAATCACTTTTAATTCACTGTTATATTTTTCTTCTATTCTATCACTATAAACAACCATTTGCTTTATTTGCCACCAATATTAACGTCAAAAGCTTCTATTGGAAATATCAAAAATTCAAAATTCAAATATTTTATTATGTAAATAAAGGCATCCAGCACAAAATAAAACATAATATGTAATACACTTCATTAACAGAGGTGTGCTTAACATATTTCTAACGTATACTGTTGTTGGATTAATGTTGTTCGTTTTCTTTGTCATATACTTTAAGAAATTAGCAATAAATATGGCTATACTTGTTAATGTTGTCGTCTTTTCAGATTTCGATAGTGAATAGAAATTTTCAATATTAGTTTATCCCCTATAAAATATAAGCAAAAAGTTTTCTCGTTCAGTCCTAAAATGTAAACAGTGGAAATAAAGAACTAGTGTTTCAATTGTCAACATAACGACCAGGAATTTATTAGTTTGTCAACATTACGAAAACATAATTATGAAAAAATGCTTATATATCAGAATTATAAACAAATTGCCTCATTTGTTAGTTTTATGACCGAATTATATGTATCTTAATATTTATACATTGTATAATGAAGAAATGACGCTGTTCATTGAGCTGGTGGGCAATAAAATATGGCTATTACGGAAGTTGTATAAACATGTATACTTGGATGTTTTGGTAATGTTGAAAAAAATACTTCCATGGCAGTTGCCTTTGACTTTGATTTTCCATGGGTAGTTTTCTTACGTTTTGCTGTTTTGATACATCTTGTTTATGGATGACCGAAAAAATGTTTTTTATTACATGACGTTGCTTATTTCCGGTGTAATATATAATCATCACGTATTTTCTTATACAAACAACACTTTACATATAATAACAGATTTACCCGATCTATATATCCATCCGCGGCATAGTTTGCAGAATAAAACTAACCGTTGCCTTGAAGTTAAAATTTAGTTTTTTTTATTTGTTAATGTTTTAAGTTTTATGCAGCTTCGAATTCTAGACAGGGGTTTGATAGAATTTTTCCACTAAAATATGGATCTACTTTTTTGGCTCATAATTATCAATAGATTTACCATATAATAAATATATCTTTATATATATATATATATCCGACGCTTAAACTTATATCCCAGATACTTACTGAAAAAAAACTCAAGTAAGATTTAAAAAACAAGCATAATATATGAACAGTTGAATCAATTGCACAAGCCATTACAATGAAATATATACCAACTTACTTTCATTTTTACTTAAAGGCAAGCACAAGGAGAGGAGGCAGAGGTATAACGAAAGAAAGACGGAAAATAGAAAAAAAGAGTCAACCAGCGACACTCAAAGACAAAGTACAGATATAGAGAGAATGACAGAGAAAAAACACGAGACACAGTCCGTGCGAGAGAAGGAGAGAAATAGAGATAGACGAACAGACAGACAGTAAGATAGACAGACAGACAAACATCGAGACAGAGTTTTCTGATAAAATCGAGACAGAGTTTTCTAATGTCATATTTGATCACACAATATGTTTTCCCTTTTAATGTCTTTTTGTAACTTGTTAGACGAGTTATTCAGCTTGAACTCAATATGTTTCAAACATGTTTCGGTGGTAAAAATCCGATGTTATCCAATAGAGACACACCCCCAGTGCCGAGCTCAGTTTACCAGAATTCTTAGCCAGGCAGCTGCGAGCTTCACAAAAGCAAAGTCAGTGTACTGTGTTTATCATTCTGTGCCAGTTCTTTGGAAGATGGGAGGGTTTTGAAAACACTGTCACCGTTTAGAAATATATGAAATTGTTTTCATGTGCAAGTACTTTTCGACTACTTTTAAGCAATTTAAATATGGTAGTTTTAAAAGGTTTTGTTCGTTGATAATTAAATACTTTGAAGAAAAAAAAAATTTAACTGGTAATTTATGCTTAACCTATCATCAGTTAGAAATTTTCTACAGATATGGAAAGTATTATTCAGTCTACGACCTATTCGGAAATTACGGGGACTGAAAACATGCATGGAGATGGTTATCCAGGTACAACGGCGGATTATATATACGAGACAATAGATCATATCCCTGTCGACGAGATGGTTCCCATAGCAACACTTTACGGCGTCATTGGACTGTTGGGCCTGGTTGGAAACCTGTTAGTTATATTTGCCATAGTTCGAGTACAGCGTATGCGAAGCATTACAAACTTGTTCCTGCTTAGTTTGGCGTCAGCGGACCTGTTATTAGTCGTAATATGTGTCCCAGTCAAGGTCAGTCACTACCAATTTTATGACTCGCAAAATTCATAATGGTTTCATTTCTACAGGCGAGTGAGAGCTTGTTTTCTTGTGTTTTCTTCAGTTTTATATATTTTTAGTTGACTTCATAAAAAATTAATAATTTCGACAAAAGAATATGTTTATGACATTTATCCAATCTAATTGCATATTTTGTCTCAGCTGTAACTCATTGTCAGAATTATATCCAAACACGCTTATCGATCTGCAGTTTTATCCTGTCTTACGTGGGTTAATAACATGTGTAAAAGTATTATTTGCCTACGGTGGTGGAAGGGGTTAAATCAACCGTGAAATACAAGTTATAATATAGTGGGAGACTATATTGTGGTTGCCGAATATTTGTAAATTAATTCAGTCATTTGTCGACCTCAGTGTCGTTTCTTTAGTCTGCTAAGGACGACCGTGATAGAATTTGCAAACAACTTGGATCCAGATTAGACGCCGAGTAACTCGGCGTCTAATCAGGACCCAAGCTGTTTGACACTCGGTCAATTGTTTCTCCAAATATTGGGTGATTCTGGTGCATTTTAAAATCTAGGCAGACGACAGTTTAAGCAGACGACATTTTTTCAGCAGGCCAAAGGTTAAAAATCACCGTAGGCTTTGAAAGAAAATTACTGTAAGTTTCCATTACGAGAATATAATGATTGTCATACCAGCAATAATTGTATATTTGGAGTATATTTTTTTATAATTTTTGAACACACGTTTGTCCCGCGTTTACATATTTAATGTATTATGTAGCTTAAACAATACATGTGTCATGTCACATGATGAAAACAACCAAATATAATTCTATGCGACGATTTCAAAAGTTATACACAGTTGGACAATAAGTTGGTAATAAGTTGAAGTGTTGTATACAAAAACAACACTAGGTTTATTTAGAGATGTAGAATACAGAGATAAGCAACTTACACACAAGTAGTACACAGAGTCTCTTATCAGTCAAAATATCATCCACACACCTATTGCTTTCCTAAAAATGGCATTTCTATAGCAAATAAAACTATATATACAATATTTACCTTTCCGGAAAGTCCAAAATTTAAACTATTGCTTAAAGTTTTCTTCAAAATGATTTTAATGCATTTGCTAAATAGTGTTTGTAGAAAATACCTAGTAACATTGTTTTCTCTGATTTTACTGATTTACCCGAAATTGAGATATATCTGTTACATTTATGGTTACAAAATATGGAATTCTAAGGAAAAAAACTATAATTATTTTTACTAGCTGCAGTAGCTAAATGATTGAACTTTCAGAAAATGTATTGTTTGT
This sequence comes from Nuttallia obscurata, assembly GCA_032358795.1. Taxonomy (NCBI): domain Eukaryota; kingdom Metazoa; phylum Mollusca; class Bivalvia; order Cardiida; family Psammobiidae; genus Nuttallia; species Nuttallia obscurata. Next base: position 6,328 of record JAULCC010464170.1, on the reverse strand, counting down.
ATGGGTAGGATTAACAGTGGCAGACTTTTATTTGCTACAAAATGAAACACGCAAGTGAATGCGTGATATTTTGAGATCCTAAACAGTTGCTTATCTCTGTATCCTATGGTTTATTGTATTTAACATACACTTATGCTTATAGCGAGATATAGATGTAAACTAAAGGCAATGGGCACAATTTTAGAGAAACTTACTATAACGAAAGTTACAAATATCTTTGAGTATAGTCTTTTGAGTTCCAATCATATTGGCATGGTACATTTCGCCCAGATTAGTTACAGTATTTTATACCCGTTACTGAGATTTCATCATGGCAATTTCAAGGACACACATAATATCAGGAATAGGAACATATTTCTGGAGAGCAATACTTCCGAATGAAAGATAGAGAAAGCAAACTGAAAGAAATAGAGGATAACTGTATTTTAAATTCTTAGCTAACACTGAAAAAAGTACAATTACTTATTCTATTTCTTATATGCTTGAAACGATGTTAAAGGCAACTTAGTGACAGCTCTGAAGGTACTGAACATAAATTAGCGTGAAAGGACGTCAAGTTTTCGACGTCAGATTATGATGTCATCACTATTTGCAACCCGGCGTCTTAACGCGTAGCACAGGGCAACCTTATGAAAATGGTTACAGCGAATCGGATGAGTGAAATTATAACTTATAATTTATAATTTCACCGGTAGATTTCACTGAGAAATCCCTGTAATTCATGGAAAAGCATAGTAAGAGCAGACCCACATCTTTGGTAGTACTTAACCAGTTAAAATAAAAGACGAAATATTTTTGCCACATGATGTTTTTAAATATAGGCTCCTCTGGGTCGACAAATACCAAACCTTTTAATTCATCAGGATTTAGATTACGCAAAGATCTGAAAAATGGTTCCCCCGTGAATCAGTATAAAACTTTCTTGTTACTCAGTTATACTCTGGTAGATTAGCTGGTTCAGGTTTATCCAATTTATCAAAAATAGTTTCAAATGTAAATCACCTATCATTAATTTTACTACGAGTTTAATTCACAGAGAAAAGAGGAAACAACATTCGAACATTAAATTCACCTGCATTTTATTCGTTACGTTTATTATTATCTCGAACTTTTGTTGAATTTTTTTCAACTTCTTGTTACAACACTTAAAACCACGTACAGCCACATGGAAATGCCAAGTTATTTGTGTATACATGACCATAAAAAGGACATAAATCTTTTATTACGCGTTTAAAAATATATAAATGTCTTAAAATGTTTGGCATACGTGATTCGGCGAACCTCTTAAATTATGAGAAACTTTTAATTTGGCTAATCTTTCGTATCTAAGCCAAATGGTACGCTCAGAAATGTTAAAGCTGTGTCGAGTTTAAAACTGTAAATTACTGCAAGTTACGATCGAATGTGAAAAGAGTGTTTCTTCAGGCGTCACTTTTGTTTGGTTTTGATGTTGTTCTTAATATTTCAGCATCAGGAAGCATGCAAATATAAAGTGTGGTAGGTATTTAATATAGTTCACATAACTTGTCAATCGAAGTTCCTCGGCCATTTCAACGAAAATAACCTCGGATATCACAAAAGGGATGGGGGGAAGAAGGTCCATCAAAACAAAAACAGAACAGAATAGAACATGACAGCGTCCATAACGATCGCTTCGTGGGTACATTCGTACATGCGAAGAAGCGATGAAAATTGAGGCAGATTAAGGAGAAAGGGATTTTATATTAGATTTGGAAGCCTTAACACGAGTATAATTGTTAAGGTCGTTTTTTTAATGCTAGCTTATTTAATTAGGGTATAACATCAGTATTTAAACATGAACTAGAGGACAATGGTGAATGGGATATAATGCACCACTTAAGCTCAGGAGTGTGCAGGTTTGAGCCGCGAAGTGGGGCTTGCTCCTGAACTTCAGTGACACCAAGTGCTGTTTCTACACAAACTACATGCCACAGGCAAAGCCTCTTTCCTTGGTAGACTTCTGAGGGCCGTTTTATTAAACTTTCTACGAACGATGGTATATCATTTCTTAAATTCATTCGTACCAACATTCGTCGTCGTCGGTGATGTATAATGACGGCCGCTTTAATACATACGAACGGTACTTACATGTACCTATATTGTGGAACGTCTTTGTAAATTTCGCCCTTGGGCGCGTTTTATTAAGCGAAGTACGAACATCTTTTATCTAACGCTCGTCCAATTTTTTAGGGTTTTTATTGAAATAGCCTACGAATTTCTTAATTACAAATTCGTAAATTTACGAAGATTTTGCACGATCGGTAAGTACTGTTCGTATGTATCATGACGGTCGTCATTATACATAGCAGACGACGACGAATGTCTGTACGAAAGAATTTAAGAAATATATACGAATGTTCGTACGAAGTTTAATAAAACAGCCCCTGGCCCCTGGTTGGGATATTCCTATCCTTCACAGGAAAACTCATGGTGGATTCCGATAATTCCTCCCGAGGGTCAGAAATCATGGGCAAAACCCGTATCTTCCGTGGCCAGAAAAGGGAGAAAAAGAAAACTCGAACTGTTGCGTTTAATGTGCTAAACGTTTCCTGATGAAAACGCTGATGAAAAGTTTAAAGTTTTGTGATTGATATTTCTTTTGGAAATCTTAGATTCAAAAGCTTGAACTGTTGTGGAAGTTGCGAAAACGTGGCTGAAACACTCAAACTATTGCATTTAATCATGTTTTAAAGGTTTGCTAATGATAACGTGAATAACAACCTCAAACTGTTGCATTTAATGTGTTAGATGTTTCCAAATGATAATTTAGATAAAAGCCTCAAACTGTTTCATTTAATGTGTAAAATGATTCCTAATGATAATTTAGATAAAAACCTCAAACTGTTGCATCTCATGTGTTAAATGTTTGCTAATGATAATTTAGATAAAAACCTGCAACTGTTGCATTTAATGTGTTAAATATTTCCTTATGATGATTTAGATGAAAACCTCAAACTGTTGCATCTAATGTGTTAAATGTTTCCTAATGATAATTTAGTTAAAAACCTCAAACTGTTGCATCTCATGTGTTAAATGTTTGCTAATGATAATTTAGATAAAAACCTGAAACTGTTGCATCTATGTGTAAAATGTTTGCTAATGATAATTTAGATAAAAACCTCAAACTGTTGAATCTAATGTGTAAAATGTTTGCTAATGATAATTTAGATAAAAAACCTGAAACTGTTGCATTTTATGTGTAAAATGTTTGCTAATGATAATTTAGATCAAAACCTCAAACTGTTGCATCTAATGTGTAAAATGTTTTCTAATGATAATTTAGATAAAAACCTGAAACTGTTGCATCTAATGTGTAAAATGTTTGCTAATAATAATTTAGATAAAAATATCAAACTGTTGCATCTAATGTGTAAAATGTTTACTAATGATAATTTAGATCAAAACCTCAAACTGTTGCATCTAATGGGTTAAATGTTTCCTAATGATATCGTAAAATGTTAAATGTTTCCTAATGATATCGTAGATACAAACCTTAAACTTTTTGCATTTAATGTGTTAAATGTTTCCTTATGTTATCGTAGATACAAACCTCAGACTGTTGCATTTAATGTGTTAAATGTTTCCTAATAATATCGTAGATACAAACCTTAAACATTTGCATTTAATGTGTTAAATGTTTCCTTATGATATCGTAGATACAAACCTCAAACTGTTGCATTTAATGGGTTAAAAGTTTCCTATTGATATCGTAGATACAAACCTCAAACTGTTGCATTTAAGGGGTTAAATGTTTCCTTATGATAACGTAGATAAATTGAAACGTAAACGCTAAAACAAAAGCTTTAGTTGTTTTGTTTTATGTTTCATAAAGTAAATTTTGGAAACAAGAATTGAAACTGAAGTGTTCAATGATTCGTTTTGAAATCGTTGCTGCAAATTCTCGAACTGTAGTGTTTAATGTTTCATAATGAAAACTCAGATAAACAACTCAAACTGTTGTATTTAATGTTTCGTTATGAAAACGTGTGTGAAATAGCTGGTATTTTTGTGTTTAATGGTTCGTCATGAAACCCTAATGAAAACGCTCGAAGTTGCGAAATGTAAACTTAGATGCTTAAAGTATAGAGTGTTATGTACCGTTGCGAACACTGACAGCTTGAAATGTTGTGTTTAAATGTTTGACTGTTGCGTTTAACTTTAATAGAGGCAGATGGATAGACAGACAGAAACAGAGACGGGATAGAGAAAGATAATTAGATATAGAGGGAGACATATACAGAAAGACAAACATACTGAGAAAGAAGGCAAAACAGAAGCCAGAAATAACAACACAATTTTAGTATATGGTGAAGTTGTCAATTATTTTGACTTTCTTTGGAGAATTGTTTCACAATTTTACAGTTTCTTTACATTACTATTCATAATGTTCATTGTGCGTTGGCCAAGACCCAGTTAAAAGCGGAAACACCCCGGGTGTCATTTGGATCAAATGCCTCCGCGTAAAGTTCAAAGTAGAGCTCCTCTTTCAACATCTTTCTCTTCTTTTTCAGGGCAAGCAGGCGTGGGCAGTTTAATTTCTTTCTCTTGAACTGAAAATAGAACACATTTATTTTTACAAACTTCACTTTAAAAGTTTACATTTCTATCTTTATACATGTAAATACTATCATAACTTGAAAAAATCATGGTAGCGAAAGACATAAAAGTTTCATAATCACAGTTATTATTCATTCTGTTGTTGCAGTGGCGGATTTACCGGGGTGCATATAGGGCCCGTGCCCCCGTGCATATAGGGCCCGTGCTCCCGAACCCTTCGGCTGGCCGGAATGTGACGTTTAAGTTAAGAGGCACTAGTAACATACAATACTAAATCTATATCTTATAACTTATCGAATAATTCAACTTGAACTATTTATATCGGTCTTTCCTATTTGCAAAATCTTATAAAAGGTATTTCTATAAAAGTAAAGGATTAATAAAAGGCTCCATTGCACAAACCGTTTTAGTCTAGTCATTTCTTTAAATCCGGCAAACTGAAAAGTGAGTTGCGGTCACCCCGACCCCGCATGACCCCCCACTCCGCAGGTCCCCCCCCCCCAACCCCACATACACACACCACACACACACACCTTCATGAATTCCTGAATACTTCACTGTGTTGAATAAATAATAAATGATAAAGACACATACCTTTGATTCCACTACATTCACAACATCTGCTATCTCCTGCTTCATTTCTTCTTCTGTCTCTTCCCTTCTTCGTCTAATCATCTCTCTTACTCTCTCCTCACGTTCTGCTCTCTGTCTCCTTTCTTCCTCCATATGTCTAGCCCTCTCCGCGTAATACTTTTCACCCTGCAAATTAAAATTGGTACCTACAATGAGTTTTTGTGTGAATGACGGAGATAGGAATCATTGTTGATTACTTTTTACTAAATCGTTAAATTTCGAACTGTTCATTTTGCAGATAGAACCCTAACCCTTCTCTGCCTTGCCCCGAGTTTAAAGTCATTTGCAAACAACTTGAATCTGGATGAGACGCCGATGCTGTTTGACACTCAGTCAATTGTTTTGCCAAACTTTTAGGGAATTCGTGAAGTTGAAAAAAGAGAAGACGAAATATTGCGCATGTACGGTATTACTTCCGGAAGTGAAGGGGTTAACAATACAGAAGATTATGGATGTGGCCTTGTCAGAGCATTAGATTTGTAATGAATGTCGTCAGTTCGATACTTTCTTGCAACAACACCGTATTATGTATATATTCTTAATCAAACAGTCCTATAAACATGCCCGAGAAATTGCTCAATTTGAGCACTCAGCCTTATCAACTGATTTGGTCCGAGATAAATCTCATTATGATTACATCATTATAACAATAAATGAGTTTAAATTTTAAAACCATATCATTCATTTCTGAATTATAAGAGACTCTGGTAGTTATATCACAGACGGTTTACAAATCACAGTGTATATGGTAACTACATCTAAAGACAAATTAAAAAGACAATAGCAACAACATATAATCAGCGTTAATCATACAAATAACCACATCCTATAATAAAACCGGATGTGCTTTATTACTAAAAACAAATTGCTAAATACAATACATTAGTTTGAAACTAATGAACTTTTTGCACCGCAGTTTTACTGTAAACATTGAGAAGAACAACTTGCAATTTATGTAAATAAGTGTAACTTAGCGTGAACAACTTTTAACAGATTACACATTTTTCGTTGCAATTTGTGTAAATAAGTGTAACTAAGTGTGAACAACTTATAACAGATTACACAGTTTTCGTTGCAATTTATGTAAGTAAGTGTGACTTAGAGTGCAGTAAAACTT
>JAULCC010464058.1:0-11030 GCA_032358795.1 Nuttallia obscurata | reverse complement strand
AACAAAAAACAACAACAACAACAAACAACAACCAACCATCAGTTCAATCTGAACAAAGCTATCATATCTGCATTTGCTACTACTGTAAATGCCGATAAATGTATTTTATGTGCATATCTGAAGTGTTGAAATGTGGGTTGCAAATGTTTAGGCTACATGAACTGCTATGTGCTGTTTTTATTGTTGGTTTAATAAAAGACAAAAGTACAAATTAATATATTAACAGAAAATAATATTTTTTTTTATATTTTAATACCTAAATGGTTTCATTTTGAATCCGCATATTAACCCAGTAAATGAGTTGTTCATAAAAGACATCAGTATATCCTAATGTTCACATGTACATGTATGTATAACAGAAACCTTCCTAATCTGGAAAACTCTATAAACCGAACTTTTTCTTCAGCCCGGCAGGGTTCGGTTTTTAGAAGTTTCACTGTAGTGTGTTAAAAATTTGTTTGAACTTCTTTATAATCAATTCTTTGTTACAGGTGCTGAAGTAAATGATTCATGCTACATGCCTTTGCTACTACCTTCCACTGGTAAGCCGGGTCTCTGAAGGGAGGTCTGCTATAAAAGGGCAACCATTGGTCACACAAAGCAGGTAGGTGTTAAGGAGTTTGACATATAACAGAATTAAAGGTCCAATATAAATGAGGTAGTCTTTGAGGATTGGATGTACAGTTCTCTTTAGTTTATTATCCATCATTCTGAATTAACTGTAAAAAAGATCAACTGTTACTATATCAAATTTGCATTTTTATCTGTCAAGTAATTGGTATTAGACAAAGACAGTAAAAATATAGTGTACAGAAAGTAGACAGAGTACATTAAATGAATACTTTACCAGGCATTCTGTGTATTTAATAAAGATAACAACTTTTAGCTCACCTGAGCCAAAGGCTCACAGGAGGTACATGTATTGTGATAGGCCTTCGTCCAGCGTCTGTCGTACGTCGTACGTCCACAATTTGCTTAAACAACATCTCCTCTGAAACCACTGAGTTGAAGTATATGAAACTTGGCTGGGATATACCTTGTGTGGTCTCCTTTCAAAATTGTTCAAAGAATTCCATTCCATGAAGATATCTGGTTGCCATGGCAACTAAAGTGAAAAACTTCAACAATCTTCTTCTCAAAAACTGTTGGTCGAATTTCAACATAATTGTACAGAAATGATCCTTGGGTGGACCTCTATCAAAATTGTTCAAGGAATAATGATATTTCAAAAAACATGGCCGCCTGGGGCGAGGTCAGTTTTCCTGATATAGCTATATTAAAAACTTTGAATATCTTCTTCTCAAAACTGCTGGTCCAATTTCAACATAATTTCACAGAAGTGATCCTTGGCTAGACCTTTACCAAAATTGTTCAAAGAATAATATATGTTGAAAAACACGGCCACCAGAGACAGGGCCAGTTTTCCTTATATAGCTATATAGAAAACTTTAACAATCTTCTTTTCAAAACCTGTTGGTCCAATTTCAATATAATTGCACAGAAATGATCCTTGGGTGAACCTCTACGAAAGTTTTGGAGCCAGAGGTTCTTGGTAGCTATTGTGACTAATTAATGTCTATTTCCATTCATTATCCACCAACAATTTATCTGTTGACAGATTGCTTAAAAAATATCTCATCTGAAACTTCTAGATGAATTTTGCAATTATCTGACTGGTAACGTCCTTATACTAACCGCTTCTGAAGTTGCTTTTGTCGTGATTCTTGAGTGTGTAGATGATGCCTACTGATTTAAAGGTCGATGGTCAGGGTCAAAGTGATTTTTAACACAAGCTCTTGATATAAGATAATCTTACATAAGGTCATTCACAACCCAGCAGGGAGGTTGGGTAGGACTGTTAGATTGCCCCTTTCTGATTAAGAAGTCAAAATAACAAATGTAACTGGAAATTGTACATCATCAACTCTTATAAAACATTAAAACTTATGAAGAACTGTACCTACTGTCCTCAAACTTACGATGGAAGTGTTTATAGCCCTAAAATTGCCACACACATGAAATGAAATGGATAAAAAAAGTGAAATGACTTTTCATCGGTCATTTAAAGTCATGCATATATTATTCAATATCTACATGTTCCTGATAATGTGGTTCATAGGTACATAATGTTTTACAAACTAGGTGTTTGGGCTGATACCATTTTCAAACCATTACCCTTGAGTGAAAAGAACCCAAGAAATCTTTTGCTGAAACTTCATTTCAACTGAACACATTTTGATACAAAATTGCATAAAGTATCCCTAGGCATTACCAAGATTGTGCAGATTATGCTGTTGGTATTTTTTGTGCTTGTTCCAAATTAGATCCACACAAAAGTTCAGATTAAGAGTTTTCTTTTTTGAAACTGCAAGAACATTAGCAAGAACATTAGCTATAAGTTGTTTTATTATATTTCTGCTTGTTCACTATCAAGAAAAAAAGTATGCACAGGTTAAAGTGAATACATGAAAACTGACATTCTAAAATTACAGAATTCCTAGGCAATAAACATACGATTATGCATATAAATAAGCTTGCTGGAAATCAGTACTATCAGTACTTGGATTAACTGTAGAGGTCGAATATGAAAGTATATAATAAAAAAGTTATTGGACGAAAACTGGTTTATATTTTTGTTTGTGTCTCATTGTTTTGGCGGCGATGACTCGACAAGCTCTTTATCGGCCGCCAAAACAATTCGACCAAACCAAAATATAAACCAGTGTTCGTCCAATAACCTATATTATTGGCTACATCAAACGGCCAACATTAAAAATAAGATTACACATGTTTATGTACGTCTCCAGAGTATGTACAGTAAGTAAACGGGGTATGGCATTCAGCCACTTTACTTCCTTAGTGCAGGCTTAAAATACAGAGGTTTGTGGAATTAATTTAAATTTTAAACGTTATCTTGAATGTTTTCTGGTTCATTCATATTGTAACAATTTTTAACAAATTTAATAATGTAACATAAGTAATACCGTTATGAAATAAATAAATTATTAGATCTATACGAGGGTCATTTTTAGGTACATAGAACACGTGTCTATCGTTTGAACGCGTTGATAAAAGTTCACATTTATGACATACACCATTGAACTCTACTGAAAATCGTTGCTTTCAATATGGCCGACATATCGTCTGAGCAGAGAGTGTTTTGTATAATTCGAGCACGGCTCGGGTATCCGTCATCAGAAATTCATGGCGATTCGCAGAAAGTTTGTGGAAAGGATGTTTTCAAGTATAGTACAGTGTGTAATAAGGGTGCAGCGTTTTAGACAAGATCGGGAGTCAGTTGAAGATGACCCTTTGGGAGGTAGACCTGTGTCCGTTGTGGCGGACGGAGGATGGTCTGCGCCTGCTGGGTCCCCAATTTGCTTACTGACGTGCAGAAACATACTAGGATTAGATTAGCATAACAGCTCATCGTAAAATACGATAAATGTGATTCACGTCGTTTAGATGAAATAGTTACAGGTGATGAAACCTTGATATATCATTTTGAACCTGAGTCTAAGTCTAAAAATAAGGTTTGGATAGCTTCTGAGGGAGAAAGACCTTTTATCGCCCGTCTAACTAAAACCTCAAAGCAGATGTTATATGCAATTTTCTTTGACTCAAAAAGACCAGTTCTTCAAATTCCAGTTCCAAATGATTTTTCTGTGACCGAGAAGTTTTACAGAGAAAATGTTTTCACAAAAGCCATTAATTTCTTTCAAAAACGAAGACCACGCAGCGGAGTCCGCGGTATCAAGGGTTAGGGTTAAGGTTATTGCATAATAACGCACCGGCACATAAATCCGCCACTGTTAACGAGTTTTTGAAAGAATCTGGGCCTGAAATTTTAGAACATCCTCTATAAAGCCAATATCTATCTCCGTCTGACTTTTTTGGTTGTTTCCAAGACTAAACGAAATGCCAACAGGACGCCGTTTCGACTCCAGCAGCAGTATAGGGAGTGGGGTCTACCAGTGTCTTCAACATCTACTTCAATACGAGTACCTTACAGCCTTCCGGAAGTGGGTAGATTGGTGTAAATTGTGTGTCAAGGTAGACGGGGTATACTATGAAAGACTCAAATAAATATTTTTTTAATCTTTCATACCGATAAAGAAAACCCGCCGTACTCTACGGATTTAAAAAATGGCCCTCGTATGTCTAAATGCGTGACATAGATTAATGTAAAACTTTAGGTTTCAGAGAAGGAAGAAGGAAGGTCTACTGTTGACGCACTGTATGTGCCATTGTCAAAAGTACAAAGGCACTTAAACGATATCAAAAGACTGTATTGTGTGTTTGTAGATATAAAAAAGGCGTTTGACCGTGTAGATAAAAATGCTTTGTGGCTAAAATGGTACAAGTCAGGTATTCAAGGTAAAATGTTACGCATTATTCGAGACATATATTCAGAGGTAAAGTCTTGTGTAAGAAGTTGTAATACATATAGTGATTTTTTTTCAACTACTCGGTTGGACTTCGGTTGGACACCGATAATATATTCTCTGTTTATAGAAGATATTGAACTTTTCTTGCAGAATGATACAACCTTAGCTGAAATTGTCATAATTTTATTACTTTTTGCTGATGATATGATTATAGTGGCACCTTAGAATTTGCAAAAAAGTTTAGAGTTATTGCATGAATACGGTAACAATTGGGGTTTGGAAGTTAATTTATCTAAAACTAATGCGATGGTATTTAGGAAAAGGGGTGGGCTAAAACGAGATGAAATGTGGACATATAACGGATAACCTTTATAAAGTGTGAATGATTTGAATTATCTTGGGGTAGTGTTTAATTATACTGGAAATTTTGCATTGAATCAGGAACACTTAAATGGGAAAGGATTGAAAGCCATGAATGTTTTACTTGCAAATTGTCGTATATTAGAATTAAAACCGAAAATAATGTCAACTTATTGATGCATTTGTTGGATCAACACTTAACTATGTATGTGAAATCTGGGAATTACAAAATCAAAAGAAATAGAGCGTCTGCATTTGCGTTTTTGCAAAAGTATTTTAGGTGTTTATAAACGTACGAGTCATGTTGGTGTATATGGCGAATTTTGACGCTACACATTGTATTTAAATAGATATGTTAGAATGATAAAAAAGGAGTATGATAGTTATTACAGATAATGTTATTTTATCAACTGTTTACAGACAATCCATGTCCGATTGTAATTTTGGGCATGTAAACTTGGTTTCAGGTATCAAACAATTACTCTATGAGCTTGGATTTGGCTATGTTTGGGAAAATGTTATATATGAAATGAATCTAGATGTTGTATACAGATTTAAGGAAATATTGGCCCCAACTTAGATTGACATCACATCCATTGCGTGTGCAGACTAGACGACTTGGTGTAAATAGAATTGAAAGAATTCAAAGAACTTGTTTAATATGTTTTGTTTGTTTGTTTGTTTGATTGGTTCTGCCAACTAAGGCGTCCCAGAGAGATGGAAGCGGATACACAAAACTCTTCTGTAGAGATCTATGGTTCTTTAACGTGCCAAGTGTATAGAACTGATACACGTGGGGGTGAACCCCGGCCTGTCACTTTATCCTGGCACCGACAAACCAGTCGTAATGCTAACCCTTTATCCTGAGCGTCAAGGAGGAAAGCCATTTGTAGCATTTAAAAGTCTTTGGTATGACCCGGCCGGGGATCGAACCCGCGGTCTCCCGCACCGAAAGCGGATGCTCTACCACTTGGGCTTACCGGGCATTTTTTTTAAATATGTAATATATTAGATGTAGAGGACGAGTATAATTTTTTATGACTTTGTAAAAAAATATCTACTATACGTAAGAAATATATAAAGAGATATCATTTTACTAGACCAAGGGTTTTTAAATTTATATAATTGGTTCAGATGAAAGATAGAAACAATTTAATAAATCTAGAAAAAAAATGTTAAAGAGGCCTTTATCTTCCACAACACAATTGAATACTTAACACATTTTCTTAATATGCAACCATTAGGATACTATTGTGTGGTTCAAACTTTGACATACGTAAATTGCATTTTGTTTTGTATGGATTTGTTTGATTTACATCTACATGTCATGTGTTAATATTGATTTTATATATGTATTTGATGTATTTGTAATGCAATGAAGTACTATGTACAAATTGCTAATAAAATATTCTGTATTCTGATATTAAGACGATGTACACTTGTATATATCTAACAAACTGTTTGTCTGTCTCTCATATAAAAGCGTTTTTGTTTATTACATAGATTTATACATAAAAGAAAATATACATTTATAAAGTCAGGAATACTTTTAATTATTTTGATGTAACATGATTTCCATCAGCTGTTACTGTATTAAAAATATTTTAAAGTGTGTATTTGTGTATTGCGATATGAACGACTAGACAAGAGTATACGATTAACTGGCATATATAAACACTTCACTGTTTCACATCTTATCCATCGATTCTGGCTCCCTGTGATTTCATTTAAATATTAGTAATCTAATTATCTATCGTATCATCGACTTTCAAAGTTACATAGTTACAAGTTTTATGATTAACTCAAACTTTTATTAATGTTAAAAAATATAATTAGATATGTTGATTAAAATGAACATATCATGGGCTTTTGAATTAAATTTACATACCAAAAAGGGTTTATAAGAGGTGGTAGATTTGAAAACATACTTTTCAAAATTTTACTTATGTTCATGAAAACTAAAAGAGATGAAAACAATCCAGGTCAAAAATGCAATATCTGAAGGAAAACCCCGCAGAGGAAACTCCAACTAGGCTGCATCTAACAAATTCAAAATTATTAACTTGCACATGAAAGCAGTTTACAAAAACTTTACGAAGGAAGACAATAGTTCTACCTAACAAAGAAGAGAGTCAAACATGAGGGCCACGGTATCAAAATGAGAAAAGATAAGTCATAGGTCAATACGATAGAAGTTAATACTTCGCTTCTGGAACTCGCACTGTAGCTATTGAAATTGAAAAAAGCCCACAACATTTGACCTATCACCTATACGTAATAGAGCGTTTAAGACGGTGTACGACAGGGAGGCCAACTCTTCCGTCACCTTTTAAATACCTTTAAGTATCACTGCTGCATGTGCGCTTCAAGACTGTATATAGCTTGCACTGATTTTGTGTATAACATTATCCTGCATATGGTTTTAATTGACACAAAACACGTTTAACCGAACAAGGACGAATAGAGCCAAAGTTGTTAAAATCATTCACCGTGTTTACCATGTAAACCATTAAAAACACTAGGATAAAAGCAAACAAGTCAGCAGGCATGGTATGTTTCTTTTACACTTTGCCGATTTTCAAGTGTAATTCCCAGCCAGGTAACACGCATTCTGGTGACTGATTATCACCTGTGCGATGAGTTGATACGTTTTCACTCATCAATTGGGCAATTTGTCTATTAACCTGCACTGATGCTAGTATTGAAATGGGGTCGGGTATTTCCGAACGGAGTAAAATTCCGACCATTTTTAACCAACAAGAATGGTATCTTTAGTTTACATCTTGTTCAGCAAACGGCACTGTTATAATTTGAAAATGACCATTTCTCTTCAATTAGCGCCAATTATTCAACATCGATTGGTACATATGAAGAAAAATTGCTTTCATGTAAATTTATTCAATTTTCATCATGGGTATTAACGTCAAGGAAAAGTGTGTTAGGGTCTCTGTGGACGAGTTGTTAAAGTCATTTGACTTGCAATCTCTCAGCCTCTCACCGCTGTGGGTTCGAATCCCGGTTTGGGCACTTCGGATTTTTCAAGTGAGAAAGCCTTCCAGCTGGCTTGCTTGAGGTCGGTGGCTCTACCCAGGTGATCCTGTGCCTGAAATAGAGTACAGGGGTCCCCCGGATCCTTCCTCCACCTGTAATGAGCTGGACGTCGTGATATGACTGAAATACTGTTAATGCGACGTTAAATTCCTAATAAATAAATACTAAAAGCAAAGTATTTTTGGTGCTAAAATATCACGTAGCGTCACGTGCCTTCAACAGTCGTGAATTCACAAAAGGTAATACTATCTACTACTCTGTATCGACTTGTATCACTGATGAACGTCATTTTAGAAATATCACGTGGAGGATAATTGCGTTGGGATTACACGATCCTGCTCTACTTACAAGAACGGCTACGTTGACTGCATTTGTAAATTAAGTTCGATAGAAAAAAACTCAACACATTTAAAAATCAAATATACCATTTTCAAAGTCATGCTGTAGAAACAGTTCCACAAAGTGAAATTTGTGTACGTCTGTACTGTTTTCAAATCAGATTTCCTTTTTCATTGATTCTTACTCGCTGTGACAAATCGCACGCTAATCATTCCTGATAGCATAAAACGACTTTGCATCAATATGTCACATTTATATTCACGTGTAGTTCGCGCCTCACTTCATGTAACGTCACCTAAAATCCAGGCTGTAAGCAGCTACATTGATAAAAGCGGATTAGACAACAAAATCAAATCATTATACAATTTTTTTTTTCACATTGATGCAAATATTTCTTACTTTTTCAAGAATATTTGTTTTCAAGATATTCAACAAACTAAAAAGAAAATGTAGATATCAATTATTTTCAAGGACTCGTGATATCTTGAAATACTCATAAAAGATAAAAAAAAAAACAGACTCTTACTTATTACATATCGTCGGTTATAGAATTAGTACACTCTCACAAGATAGATCTCTAAAATGTTAAATGCTATTGCTATGAATCATATTACATGTCATGTTTGTCTATATTTGTTTGTATGACGATGAGCTTATTATGCTTAAGTCAAATAAGGTTTATGTTATGTTTTGTGTTATGGTAAAAATTTTGAAAAGTTGTTTACCCCTAACATATATCACATTTGTATATTTTTTTATAAATTATTTTTTTCATATTTGCATTTAGTTGTCAAACAGAACATTCAAAAAGACAATGTAAAATCGGACAGAAATTGTTAATTTTTTGAAAACAAACTAAATTCATGTAGATTAACTTGCTATGTATCATAAACTTTTATTTAAATTATATGCTAGCTTATGTTGGTTTTAAGACACAATGGTGAATGTGTTTGAAAACGGGAATTGGCCAAGCGTTTTAAGTGATGTCATTTTGTCAATAGCAATTAAGAACTATAAAATTACACTATGAAATGTTTTTTTCCTTGGAATTTGACAATTTTTCTTTTAAATTGGGAAATAGATTATACGATTGGTCAATAATATTTGTTATTTTTATGACTCGCATGATCTTTAGTTCTTTGATCTTAATCTTTCATGTATCTTGACTTTTTTTTAAAAAAAATACACGATTATGGCTACTTAACCTTTTACTATATTTCAGCTACGATGGATCATCATTTCCTAGTTACGTTTGCTGTCTTTATTAGATTGACGTCGGGTATGTCTTTGTTACATAAACATCCTGGTTTGTTATGCCAGTTTAAAATATTTTACCTAGAAGGAAAACTATCAACGTTAACATTGTGGTCAAGAACATATATTGTTTGTATAACGTACTTAACACTATTTAGACTTTGCAATTATCTTCTTCAAATATAAGAAATACAGCTAAATCTTCAAGAATACAAGATTTCAAATTATTTCAACAAGAGTTTAACATAATAATATAGGTTATTATGCATGATCTTTTAAAGCAAGTCCCTTTTAGAGAAATTTGTGATATGTTGGCTGAAGAGGTTACACTTTAAGCAGTGTGAAATTAGCACGTAGCATTCCTTAAATTATTTGCTACCTGTTGTAGTTGTTTTGTGCTTGAAATAAAGTATATGACAAAATAATGTTTAAACTATAGGTTGCTTCCATAATTATTTACCTGCAGTAATGCGAGATACTATTTCCGGTATGAGAAAATGCTATTTTCGGAATCTTTATTTTGGCTTCATTCAAATGGCATTGATACATGCTCATAAACTGTATTGCAGATAAATTTGATGGAGCGTGAGTATACGGATTAGAAAATGCCAGCTTAGCTTCTAAACTGATTATAAACAAGAAGCCCATGAGGGACAAAAACGCTCTTCTGGTTTTAAAGTTTACCACGAAACCATGTGACATCCGTGGCAAGGCTGAATTTAACCATGTGAAATATCAAGCCCTAGCACGAAGTAGTTTTTGACAAGAAGATATTTGTTAATATTTTTTTCTAAATTAAAAGCCCTCTGGTCTGGTCTCGTCTGGGTCCAATTTTAACACAATTGGTAGATGGTCACCAAATGATGATTCTTGTGTAGTTAAATCAAAAGTGATCAGCCAGCTACTAGCAGAAGAAGTTTAAAAGTTTTCACTATAGAATTCTATGTAACCCTCTGACTCATGAGGCAAGGCTACAGTAGACCCGATGTCAGTTAAAAAGTAGGTGTTTCAAACTGTATCAAACTGTATTGCTTAATATATGGAAGAAGGTAAATAACGAAGAATTTGCAAAGATGGTTATCTTACAAAATAACAACAAGAGGGCCATGATGGCCCTGGAGGCGCTCACCTAAAGATGGCAGCCATTTTTCCTATATAAATATATGTCCTAATATCTTAGCTCTCGTATTTATGGTTTCAGAGGAGAAAACACTTATGTCATTTGTTTTTCAAATCTGGCCATTAGCCTTGGAGAAGAAGAATATCTAAGTTTTCACTATATGCATATCAGGAAAACTGTCCCTGCCCCCTGGCGGCCATGTTATTTTTAATGATCAGAATGATCAGAATAATCTTTTTTCAACCAAGGAACACTTATGCCAAATTATTTCAAATCTGGCCACTATTTTTGGAGAAGAATAATTTTGAAGTTTTCACTATATCTATATAAGGAAAACTGACTCCGCCCTCTGGCGGCCATGTTTTTTTTACTGATCAAAATAATTTGAACAATCTCTGTAGAAGGTCAACCAAGGAACACTTATATCAAATTATTTTCAAATCTGGCCACAAGGTTTGGAGAAGAAGAATTTTGAAGTTTTCACTATATCTGTATAAGGAAATTCACTATATCTATAT
>JAULCC010463725.1:0-11030 GCA_032358795.1 Nuttallia obscurata | reverse complement strand
GAAAAGGCCTTGCACACAAAACTTTAACCAGAATTTCTAAGTCCAAAAGGGGGAATAATTCAGCCAAAATTGAATCTTGAGTTATGGGACTTGTCCAGCAGCGTTATGTGATGACCTCAGATGAATGTGTGGTTTCAATGCAATAGCATATTTGGTTTCTAAGATAAGGCCTTGCACTGAAAACCTTTAACCTGTTGCATGCAAAACTTTAACCTGATTTTCTAAGTACAAAAGGAGAAATAACTCAGCCAAATTCAATCTATAGTTATGGGACTTGTCCAGCAGAGTCATGTGATAATCAAAGCAATAGCATACATGGTTTCTGAGAAAAGGCCTTGCACGCAAATCTCTAACCAAAACCAACGCCGACGCTGGTGCATTGGCGACTGGAAAAGCTCTACATATTCTTCGAATAGTCGAGCTAAAAAGGGGAATAAATGAAAAAATAATGCATTTAAAGTTATGATTTTATACACTGCACTCCGTCTTGTCATATTATATCCACTTATGCAGTTCCAAGTGTATCTGAAATAGAAAGAGCTATGCCCCGGAAAAAATGGGGAAAAAAACACATAAAAAGATTTTTTTTTGTTTTATTCGGATGTTAACGTCGCTTTAACAGTATTTCAGTCATATAGCGACGTCCACATCAAAAGAGGAATATTTAAAAAAAAAGAATGCATGTATATGTTATGGTTCTTATACACTACACTCCGTCTTGTCACAATTTTTCTACATATGAAGTTTCAAGTTAATATCTGAACTATTTTTGGAGTTATGCCCTGGACAAAACTGTGCACGGACGGGTGCACGCACGTGCGGACGGACGATCATAGACCATTACCATACCCCCACCTCCCACCCCATCCGTCAGGGCGGGGGATAACTAAGCAATTTGTAAATGCGTCCCGGGTCAAATTTCAACGGGGTCATTTTCTCACGGTAGGGTCACTTTTTCACGTGTGCACAGGGTCGTTATTTAACGGGTCGGGTCATTTCTCAACGTTGAAAATTGACCCACCAGCCGTTGAAAAATGATCCACCGGGTCATTTTTCCACGGGGTCAAAATTTTATGTAACACCGGCCTTCCTCCATCGTCCGTCCGTCACCTTTTGCTTCAAACGACATTTTCTCCTAAATGTCTTAGCCAATTTTATTAAAACTTTACCAAAATGTTTCTTTGGTAGTCCTGTTTCAAAGTTGTTCAAAGAATTGGTCTCCATGCAGAACTTTGGTTGTCATGGCAACGGAAAGGAAGCACTATAAAGATCTTCTCCTCCAAAACTAGTGGCAGGATTAAAAAATAATTTGGCATACATGTTCCTTAGGTGACCCTCTACAAAGATTGTTCAAATTATTTGGATTTGTAAATAAATCGGCATATGTGTTCCTTGGATGACCCGCTACAGAGATTGATGAAATTATTTTGATCAGAATAAAAACATGGATTTCAGTGGGTGGAGTCAGTTTTTCTACATGTGTATAGTGAAAACTTAAATATTCTGCTTCTCCAAAACTAGTTGCCAGATTTGAAAAATATGACATATTTGTTCCTTGGCTGACATCATGAATCTACATGTATTCCTATGAAATCATAAATGCTAGAGCTAAGATATTAGCTCTTACATATTAGCATGGGGAAACTTTTTCCCTGTTGTTTGTAAAACAAATGGCTGCCATCTTCAGATGAGCGTCTCAAGGGCCATCATGGCCCTCCTGTTATGGATTGGAGTTGTTATTCCTTCGCTCCATTTTAACAGAAAATTTCCGGTATCTAATATTTCATAAAATAGTCTAAGTAAATAAGGTAAAATGACATCAACCGTGTCTCCATTCGGACAAAGAGATTTATTTGAATGTAAAAAGCTGATTGAAAACCTTATTTCATCATCGGAAATGGGGTTATTAAGAGTGCTACTGTTAGTATGATCTATATTATGCTCCATAAGATGTACATTCTGTAAATTTTAATGTCCAATTCCCGGTTTATTTTTCAGAAGCGATTTAAAGTAGCCATACCATCCTTGACTTGTAAATTTTCAGCTGGTTTAGTGTCATCGTTGCCAGCAGTTTGCTTTATGGAGTTCCAAAATATTCTCGGATTGTTTCTACAGCTAACAAGTTTGTGTTTACATTCTCTTTAAACTCATTTTTGCATATTTGTAACTTTCTAAATCTTGAGAATCGTTTGATTTTCGGAAAAGTTTAAATCGATAGTACTTGTCCCGTTTTATAAACCGTCCTAACATTCCAATACACGACACATAATTCTATTAAATTTTAAACCTAAGTGTGTACATGCTATTGTGAGAGCTTGCGTAGCTGCTTATCTCAGTATTGTATGTCACTGATAAATCTTAAATATAAATAACAACACTGTAGTACATTAAGCAATACGTGCATTTTAACAGTTGTTCGTCATCAGCAGTGAGGTACAACACTCTCTCCCTTCAATCATTATCTAACATGTATATGTCAAATCTCGAGTGTAATTTGCAAGGTCAACACTCCAGTCAGTAGATTCATTATTGATATCACACGGTACCGAGTACTGTTACTGTGTAAGTTCCAAATATACCCCCGTCATTAAGTGTGTGAAAAACAGACAACACAATCCTTATCTGACAAGAGCAATAAGTCTATGGTGTTGACTCGCTGAGTCTTATCACTCGTTCTATAACTCAAGTATATGGTGTTGACTCGCTTCAGTCTTATCACTCGCTCTATAACTCAAGTATATGGTGTTGACTCGCTGAGTCTTATCACTCGCTCTATAACTCTAGTCTATGCTGTTGGCTCGCTGATTCTTATCACTTGTTCTATAACTCTAGTCTATGGTGTGGACTCGCTGAGTCTAATCACTCGTTCTATAACTCAAGTATTTGGTGTTGACTCGCTGAGTCTTATCACTCGATCTATAACTCTAGTCTATGCTGTTGGCTCGCTGATTCTTATCACTCGTTCTATAACTCAAGTATATGGTGTTGACTCGCTGAGTCTTATCACTCGTTCTATAACTCTAGTCTATGCTGTTGGCTCGCTGTTTCTTATCACTTGTTCTATAACTCTAGTCTATGGTGTTGACTCGCTGAGTCTTATCACTCGTTCTATAACTCTAGTCTATGCTGTTGGCTCGCTGATTATCACTTGTTCTATAACTTAAGTCTATGGTGTTGATTCGCTGAGTCTCTTCACTCATTCTATAACTTAAGTCTATGGTATTGACTCGCCAAGTTTTATCACTCGTTCTATAACTCTAGTCTATGTTGTTGACTCGCTGAGTCTAATCACTTGTTCTAAAACTCTAGTCTATGTTGTTGACTCGCTGAGTCTTATCACTTGTTCTAAAACTCTAGTCTATGTTGTTGACTCGCTGAGTCTAATCACTTGTTCTATAACTTAAGTCTATGGTGTTGACTCGCTGAGTCTTATCACTTGTTCTTTAACTCTAGTCTATGTTGTTGACTCGCTGAGTCTTATCACTTGTTCTATAACTTAAGTCTATGGTGTTGACTCGCTGAGCCTTATCACTTGTTCTAAAACTCTAGTCAATGTTGTTGACTTGCTGAGTCTTATCACTTGTTCTTAAACTCCAGTCTATGTTGTTGACTCGCTGAGTCTTATCACTTGTTCTATAACTTTAGTCTATGGTGTTGACTCGCTGAGTCTTATCACTTGTTCTTTAACTCTAGTCAATGTTGTTGACTCGCTGAGTCTTATCACTTGTTCTAAAACTCTAGTATATGGTGTTGACTCGCTGAGTCTTATCACTTGTTCTAAAACTCTAGTCTATGGTATTGACTCGCCAAGTCTTATCACTCTTTATATAACTCAAGTCTATGTATTTGACTCGCTTAGTCTTATCACTTGTTCTGAAACTCTAGTGTATGTTGTTGACTCGCTGAGTGTTTACTCCTGTTCTATAACTTTAGTCTATGGTGTTGACTGGCTGAGTCTTATCATTTGTTCTAAAACTCTAGTCTATGTTGTTGACTCGCTGAGTCTAATCACTTGTTCAAAAACTCTAGTCTATGGTTTTGACTCGCTGAGTCTTATCACTTGTTCTATAACTCTAGTCTATGGTGTTGACTCGCTAAGTCTAATCACTCGTTCTATAACTCGAATCTATGGTGTTGACTCGCTGATTCTAATCACTTGTTCTATAACTCTAGTCTATCGTGTTGACTCGCTGAGTCTTATCACTTGTTCTATAAATCTAATATATGGTATTGACTCGCTGAATCTTATCACTTATTCTATATTTAAAGTCTATGGTGTTGACTCGCCGTGTCTTATCACTTGTTCTAAAACTCTAGTTTATGTTGTTGACTCACTGAGTCTTATCACTTGTTCTAAAACTCTAGTCTATGTTGTTGACTTGCTGAGTCTTATCTCTTGTTCTTTAACTTTAGTCTATGGTTATGACTCGCTGAGTCTTATCACTTGTTCTAAAACTCTAGTCTATGTTGTTGACTCGCTGAGTCTTATCACTTGTTCTATAACTTTAGTCTATGATGTTGACTCGCTGAGTCTTATCACTTGTTCTTAAACTCTAGTCTATGTTGTTGACTCGCTGAGTCTTATCACTTGTTCTCAAACTGTAGTCTATGGTGTTGACTCGCTGAGTCTAATCACTTGTTCTATAACTCTAGTCTATGGTGTTGACTCGCTGAGTCTTATCACTCATTCTTTATCTTTTGTCTATGGTGTTGTCTCTCCTTGTCTTATCACTCGTTCTATAGATTTCGTCTATGGTGTTGACTTGCTGAGTCTCATCACTTGTTCTAAAACTCTAGTCTATGTTGTTGTTTTGCTGAGTCTTATCACTTGTTCTATAACTTAAGTCTATGGTGTTGACTCGCTGAGTCTTATCACTTGTTCTAAACTTTAGTCTATGGTGTTGACTCGCTGAGTCTTGTCACTTGTTCTATTACTTTAGTCTATGGTGTTGACTTGCTGAGTCCTATCTCTCGTTCTATAACTCTAGTCTAAGCTGTTGACTCGCTGAGTCTAATCAGTTGTTCTATAACTCTTGTCTATGGTGTTGACTCGCTGAGTCTTATCACTCATTCTATATTTTTGT
This sequence comes from Nuttallia obscurata, assembly GCA_032358795.1. Lineage (NCBI taxonomy): Eukaryota > Metazoa > Mollusca > Bivalvia > Cardiida > Psammobiidae > Nuttallia > Nuttallia obscurata. The sequence goes on along the minus strand of JAULCC010463725.1, from coordinate 5,946 downwards.
CTATGATGTTGACTCGCCGAGTCTTATCACTTGTTCTATAACTCGAGTCTATGGTACTGACTCGCTGAGTCTTATCACTCGTTCTATTACTTTAGTCTATGGTTTTGACTCGCTGAGTCTAATCACTTGTTCTACAACTCTAGTCTAAGCTGTTGACTCGCTGAGTCTAATCAGTTGTTCTATAACTCTTGTATATGGTGTTGACTCGCTGAGTCTTATCACTCATTCTATATTTTTGTCTATGATGTTGACTCGCCGAGTCTTATCACTTGTTCTATAACTCTAGTCTATGGTATTGACTCGCTGAGTCTTATCACTCGTTCTATTACTTTAGTCTATGGTGTTGACTCGCTGAGGCTTATCACTTGTTCTATAACTTTAGTCTATGGTGTTGACTTGCTGAGTCTTATCACTCGTTCTATAACTCTTGTCTATGTAGTTGACTCACTGAGTCATATCACTTGTTCTATAACTTTAGTCTATGGTGTTGACTTGCTGAGTCTTATCACGCGTTCTATAACTCTAGTCTATGTAGTTGATTCACTGAGTCATATCACTTGTTCTATAACTTTAGTCTATGTAGTTGACTCGCTGGGTCTTATCACTTGTTCTATAACTCTAGTATATGCTGTTGGCTCGTTGAGTCTAATCACTTGTTATATAACTCTAGTCTAAGCTGTTGACTCGCTGAGTCCTATCTCTCCTCTATAACTTTAGTTTATGGTGTTGACTCGCTGAGTCTTATCACTCGTTCTATAACTTTAGTGTTGCGACGCTGAGTCTTGTAACTCTAGTCTATGTTGTTGTGACTTGTGATTAAAAGAAACTTAAACTTATAATTTCTTACCATATTTGATTAAACAAGTTCAGGAATTCCTTTTAGAGTCTTTTCTTAAAATAACAATTTCCTGGATTCGTTGAATTAAACACAACTTATGAGATGTTTTTGTTGAAAACAGCAAAAAAAATGCACAGTGATAGACGAAAGGACTGACGGACGGACAAAAATTTTCTGACGTATAACCCGTTTAATCATCGAAAAATATCAAATGAAATAACACCAACACAAACGTTATGTACATATTTGTGTAAACATGAACATGGGGCAGCCCACTGATCTATATGATGGTGCAAATATGAAAATAGACATTGGACCTACAACATTTATCAAGTATTATTTCACCATTAAGCGCGGACTATTGACACTTGGCTCGAGAGTACACACTGAATCACGCGTCCTTAAAGGTCCCGTGCCTCTTCGAAAATCTAGACTTATTCGAAGTGTTACAATGCTTTTTAATGTATCCAGTAGTCCAGTTGTTATAGAATATCTCTGTAGTAGAATAATTGCGCGCGCCAGTTCTGTTTGACGTAGGTCGTAATTACTGTGGGTAACACAATACATTTAGGAGGACTGAAGAAAAAAAAACGAATAAAAAGCAGGCCACCTGATTTGGTATAAATTTAGGACGGTAAATGTCATCAGTTAGTTTTACGTGAAATCTCTATACTCTATAAAATGGCACGGGGCCTTTAAGTGCGATGAAGCTGCAATTACAACGGGTTTGGTTTATATACAAAAGTTTAAACTGATGATGATGTACAGGAAGACGTATCTAATTTGAAAGTTTTAGATTTTTGTAGTTGAATAACTTATTTTCTGAATCTGGAAGTGAGTTGGATATTTTCTGGTTGCCAATCTGTTGGAATGTATATTTGTGACATCAGCGACTGATACTTCGTTTGCTTTTCCATTTTCATCTGCTGAATGTTGCCAATGCTGTATAGAAAAATGTGTAATTTAACGTGTAAAAAGGCGACTTTTATAGTGACTGCAGGTCTGTTCGTCGCAATATTTTCTTTGTATTTCATCTTTTTTAACCATTCCTCGCCGGAGGTAATAATGGAAAACAATAGACGAAATCAAAAGGGAAATGAGAGATTTTCGGCGCACAAATCAGTCAAGCACATGGATGAACTGGAACGAGAAGTGCATGAGGAGGAAAAAAAAGCTATCGAGTACTGGGAGGAATTCATAAAAAAGAATAATTTTATTCCAATTGGAGAAGTCTATGATAACTGTGGTAAATAAACATCTGTCTTTCTTTCTCTTGCCCTCTCATAAAGTAGTTGAATATGTATCTGTCTTTTTCACATACATACACTTATACACCCTACACACCTTAACACCCATCATACACCCTTGCATTTTCTCACTCACATAGATACTTACCCCATTTTTTCTTACCTACACACATACTTCCCCTATATCCTCCTCACACACAAATACTTACCCCTACCCTCCTCTCTCTCTCTCCCTCAAACACACACTCACACGCACGCACGCACACACTTACACCTACCCTCCTTACACATACACATACCTATCCCTACCCTCCATACACAGACATACTAACCCCTACCCTCCTTTCACACACACTATCAAACAAACAAGCACACACACATACATTTACCCCTACCCTCCATACCACACACATACTTACCCCTACCCTCCTCAAACACATACCGCAACCCTCCTCACACATATCTACTAACCCCTACCCTCCTTTAAAACATACTTACCAATACCCTCCTCAAACACGCACATAGTTACCCCTACCCTCCTCAAACACACACCTTATAACCCCTACCCTCCTTACACACCTAAACTTACCCATACCTTCTGTACAGAGACACAAACTTATCCCTAACCTCTTTACAAACACACATACTTTCCCCAACCCCCTGAACAGACACACATACTTATCCCTACCCTCTGTACAGACACTCATACTAACTCCTACCCTCCTTACACACACATACTGACCCCTACATTCTTTACAGACATACATACTTTCCCCTACCCTCTGAACTGACACACATACTTACCCCTACCCTCTTTACACACATATACTTACCCCTACCCTCCTTACACACGCATACTTACCCATACCCTCTGTAAAGACACACACTTTTACCCCTACCCTCTATACAGACACATACTTACCCATATCTTCCTTACGAACACATACCTACCCATACCTTTTGTACAAACACACATACCCCTACCCTCCTTACACATAATATATACCCCTACACTCTGTACAGACACACATACTTTCTCCAACCCTCTAAACAAACACACTTAACCCTTCCCTCCAAACACACATACTTAGCCCTACCCTCTGTACAGACACGCATACTTACCCCTAACCTCTATACAGACACACATACTTACCCCTTCCCTCCTCAAACACCATTCACACATACTTACCCATACTTTCTGTACAAACACACATACTAACCCCTACACTCTTTCAGACACACATATTTACCCCTACCCTCATTACACACACATACTAACCCCTAACCTCCGTACAGACGCACAGTCTTACTCCTACGCTATGTACAGACATACATTCTTACCTCTACCCTCTGACAAGACACACATACTAACCCATATCGTCCTTACACACACATAATTACCAATACCTTCTGTACAAATACACATACTTATCCCCACCCTCCTAACAAACAACACACACATACGTACCCCTACCCTTTGTACAGACACACATACTTACCCCTACTCTCCTCACACAAACAACCTAACCGAATCCCTCTGTACAGACACACATTCTTACCCCTACCCTATAAACAGACACACATACTTACCCCTACCCTCTGAACAGACACAGATACTTACCCCTAAACTCTGAAAAGACACACATACTTACCCCTACCCTATATACAGACACACATACTCTCCCCTACCCTCTGAACAGACACACATACTTACCCTTTACCCTCCTAACACACACATACTTACCACTACCGTCAGAACAGACACACATACTTACCCCTACCCTCCTTTCACAAACATACATACCCCTACACTCTGTACAGACACACATACTTACCCCTACCCTCCTCACACACATTACACACACATACTTACCAATACCCTCTTTACAGACACAAATACTTACCACTACTCTCCTCACACACACCACACACAAATACTTACCTCTACCCTCTGTACAGCCACACATACTCTTCCCTACCATCTGTACAGTCACATACTTTCCCCTACCCTCTGAACAGATACACATACTTACCCCTACCCTCTTAACACACATTCTTATCCCTACCAATTTAACAGACACACATACTTACCCCCACGCTCTGTACATACACATACTGACCCCTACCCTCATAACACACAAAATTAACCTCTACCCTCTATACAGACACACATACTTACCCCTACTCTCTGTACAGACACGCATACTTACCCCTACCCTCCTAAAACACACATACTTACCCCTACCCTCTTTACACACACATACTACCCCTACCCTCTTGACACAAACATACATACCCCTACCCTCCTAACACACATACTTACCCCTACCCTCTTAACAGACACACATACTTACCCCTACCCTCCTTACTCACACATACCTACCCCTACCCTCTGTACAGACACGCAGTATTACCCCTACCTTCCTAACACACACCACACACACATATATATCCCTACCCTTCTCACACAGACACACGTACAATACTCACCCCTTTCGCCTCACAATATACGAACTAACCCCATCCCGTACAATTAAATACTTACCCCTACCCTCCCACACACACTCATACTTACCCATACCCTCCTCAAAACATATGTACTAACTCCATCCCATATATACAAACTCACCCTTACCCTTCTCTCACACACATATAGACAATCTACTAACCCCCACCCTTTTCACCCTAGTTGACTCTACCCACCTCTAATACTTACAGCTACTACCTCACACACACATTGAAACGTTCTCTACCTTCCTCCCACACATATTACCCTACTTTAATCTATGGTGTTGGATCGCTGAGTCTTATCACTCGTTCTATAACTCTAGTATATGGTGTTGGATCGCTGATTATCTCTTGTTCTATAACTCTAGTCTATGGTGTGGACTCGCTGAGTCTAATCACTTGTTCTATAACTTCAGTATATGGTGCTGGCTCGCTGAGTCGTATCACTCATTTGATAACTTTAGTATATGGTGTTGGCTCGCTGAGTCGTATCACTCGTATTATAGATTAAGTCTATGGTGCTGGCTCGCTGAGTCGAATCAGTTGTTCTATAAATTTAGTCTATGGTGTTGGCTTGCTGAGTCGTATCACTCGTATTATAGATTTGGTCTATGGTGTTGGCTCGTTGAGTCTTATCACTTGTTCTATAACTTTAGTCTATGGTGTTGACTCGCTGAGTCTTATCACTTGTTCTATTAATTTAGTCTATGGTGTTGACTCGCTGAGTCTTATCACTTGTTCTATATATTTAGTCTATGGTGTTGACTCGCTGAGTCTAATCACTCGTTTTTATAACTCTAGTCTATGCTGTTGGCTCGCTGAGTCTTATCACTTGTTCTATAAATTTAGTCTATGGTGTTGGCTCGCTGAGTCGAATCAGTTGTTCTATAAATTTAGTCTATGGTGTTGGCTCGCTGAGTCTTATCACTCATTCTATAACTCTAGTATATGGTGTTGGCTCGCTGAGCCTTATCACTTGTTCTATAACTCTAGTATATGGTGTTGGCTCGCTGGGTCTTATCACTTGTTCTATAACTCAAGTATATAGTGTTGGCTCGCTGAGTCTTATCACTTGTTCTATAACTCTAGTATATGGTGTTGGCTCGCTGAGTCTTATCACTTGTTCTATAACTCTAGTCTATGGTGCTGGCTCGCTGAGTCGTATCACTCGTTCTATAACTCTTGTATATGGTGTTGGCTCGCTGAGTCTTATCACTCGTTCTATAACTCTAGTCAATGGTGTTGGCTCGCTGAGTCGTATCACTTGTTCTATAACTTCAGTATATGGTGTTGGCTCGCTGAGTCTTATCACTTGTTCTATAAATTTAGTCTATGGTGTTGGCTCGCTGAGTC
>JAULCC010463614.1:0-11031 GCA_032358795.1 Nuttallia obscurata | reverse complement strand
CCGAGTGTCAAACAGCTTGGATCCTGATTAGACGCCGAGTTACTCGGCGTCTTATCTGGATCCAAGCTGTTTGCAAAGTCAATCACGGTTCTCTGTTATCAGGCTAAGGTTAACTGATTCATTAAATAAATATAGAAGCTAAATCAAGCCAGAAGAACACACATGATCACATGACAAAACTATCTATATCGACAACTTCCAAAACAGAGGTAACTCAAATCACATTTATTCATCTTTCCCTTATTAACATAGACACTATGTTGGATATCGATGAGATAAAGTCCAATAACTTGATAAAATTCCAATGAAACTCCACATCTCACAGCACGCCTAAATGATCCCGTTCATTGTCTCTGAGAAATGTACCGGTTATTCAAGCCATTATTGAACATTAGAGAAATATATTGAATAATTAGACATGCTTTATTCCTAAATGCATTTACAAGATTTAAGTATTCTTCATATGATTTATCTGCGGAAACCGTCTGTCTGTTAGAAATTTATCAAATCTAATTTAACATGCTTATTTTCAGGGAAGCATTAATTAATAAAATTTCAGTATTTGTATGTTCTTCCATTAAATCCATGCATTGACTACTGTTGAATTATATTACTCTTGCTAGAAACATATTTTGTATTAAATGTGTTCATATATAAAATTGAATGTTTTCATTACTTAAACACATTATCTAAGTTCTGTGAGAATATGTTTAAGTGTATTAGTCTATGTCAAGCTTAGCAACATTTGCACCAACGGAGCCACAAACAAAATAGAAAAGTTATAGCTTTTAGACTTTAAGAAAAATTGCTGTTTAAAGTAATCATTTTACTTTTAGCTGTGACAGACATATTAAGCACCGGGGAAATATTTCAGCAAAACTAAAAGGATTTGTTTGTTTTGTTTGGAATTTAACGTCACATTTACAGTATTTCAGTCATATCGTGACGTCCAGCTCATTACAGGTGGAGGAAGACCCCGAGGGATCTATGTACACTATTTCAGACACAGAGTGCACCCGGGCAAACTAAAAGGATGCTCCAAACTAAAACGTGTGATAACAAAAGTCAAGGTTATGGCTGTGCAGAAAAAAAATCTTTCTACGTAAAGACTAATATCAAAGTTGCTTCTTTACACATCACTTATGAGCATTTTGTGGTCAAGTGATGTTCAACTGATGTTCATCCTATCTAAATGAGTAAATTGACACAAGTAGGATAGTCACTCTCCTTTATTTTCATTTTGAAGTGACCGTCCGGGCGAAGCATGGACATGCTTCATAGTAACCAATCAGCTATTGCTTAGTTGAAAATATCTAGACTTAAGATGCAATGTTTAATGAGAGGATATATTTAAGTGTTTTTATTTTCATTTATAAGAACCCTGGCTAGAAATGTATTTACCACAGGGTCATGCGTGGTTTGAGAATCACCAGATGATTATTCATCGGATATTTTGTAACTGTGTTGCCTTTGTACACAAAAAGTAGTTTTAAGTTTTCTTAACTTTAATTAAGAGGAGCAAAAATGGATACATGTATCTTACAATGTGCAAGAAGGTTATTAATGCTTGTTAACAAACAGGATAGTTTGCTCGGCATTTTTCTTAACTAAATAACACAAGTATGATTAAAAATATCTTCCTCATCAGCTATTTGTTTTATTATGTAGTCGTATGGATACAGGTATATATTAAGTATTGAGGGCAAAGGAATAAAGACTTTGATTAAATTGTTGAATAAACATTATTAAATAACCCGTGCCTCTTCAAGTTTAGTATACCAATATATTATAAATACCCAAGATGGCCGACAGTGAATGCAGTTTTTGTTTACTCTCTATTATTTCTATGTTTTTACCCGATTTCTTGTCTAGTGTGCCAAAGTTTTTTCTATTCATGTTATGGGATGAAACATTTCAATATCATATGTTAAGCTTTCCAATTATTGCGGCGTCTATGCTCACCCAAGGGTATTTTAATTTACAAATAATACCAGCTGTCTTTTCAGGTGTTTTATGAACCGTCCAACGGAACAGGTGTAATACGTATATGCCTTTTTTGAACGGATGCATTATCTATTTGTCTATGCACCACTTAATGATTAACCAAATCACACTGCCCTACGTTTGCCTGTATATCACACTGTCCTGCATGTCTGTATATCACACTGTCCTGCATATGCCTGTATATCACACTGTCCTACATATGGCTGTATATCACACTGTCTTACATATGTCTGTATATCACACTGTCCTAAATATGCATATATATCACACTGCCCTACGTTTGCCCGTATATCACACTGTCCTGCATATATCTGTATATCACACTGTCCTACGTATGCCTGTATATCACACTGTCCTACATATATTGTATATCCTACTGCTCTACATATGTCTGTATATAACATTGCCAAACATATGTCTGTATCATCTTGAGACAGCTGAACCTTGATACACTGACATTTTGTATGAACGACACATTCACCAAAAAACACGTTAAGCATTTTAGTAAGTTGATAACGTCTACTTGCAATGTCCGTACCAAATGCTTATTAACACACTAAAGTTTTTGATTTTCGTTGTAGTCCAATCAAGCTTATACAGTTTTATACTGGCAATAAATAGCTCGATTTCTTTCAAAACCACGCATGACGGCCCTAGAAATAGTTACACAGTTGTATAAAAGAACTTGTGAACACAACTAAGCCTCTGTTTTTACAAAAAATTCATCAAACTGAAATAGTAGTTTAATAATTATTGAGAGCTCGATTACTTTTGAAAAAATAACTGGTCAAATGTACGTACACATGGCTGCATTGTGGCCCTATGAAACTTGATTATTTCTATGATTAAGAATGAAATACAGTAGCATCTTCATTTATTATTCGAGCTTTTACTCATAGATTTAGCAAACTAACAAGTCTATTATATTTCCACATGAATTGTCAGTTGGTGTTCCTAAATGATGTTGTTTATAATCATGACCCTTAGGACAAAAAAGTTCTAGGTACTTTTAAGTAAGAAAGATATCATCTTAGAATATCTTTTAATACAGTTGTACATAGAGTCAACGATCTGCAACCATATACAAAGGACAAAGGGTAAATTCCAAATACTTTTTAGAATAACTGAGCTATGACGTATCTCTGTGTGGCGCTAAGATAGAAAAGTGATATTGCTTCTATATTTGCTAATAATGATCGATTATGTAAAAATAGAATATATATGCGGTAAATTCTATTTATTCATATATATGATACTGAAGAAGCAATCGATATCTTCTATTTCATAAGAGTGTATAACCAACATCCATACAAATCCATAAGTTTATAGGAGGTTATTTATTACAATTTCTGAGTTTTATTATAAGATTTGCCATTAAACGTCAAGCTTGGAAAAGTTATATGTCTGCCACAATTTCTGTTTCTGTATTTATAATCTTCTAGAAGCCATATGTAATAAATGTAACATGTTCCGTTTCACAGAAAGCAATCAATCTTGGTTTGACATTTCAGAAATAAATACATGTAAACTATCTACGTATATGCAGCTAAAAAATAGCAGTGTTTGTTTCCCCTCCGTCTGATTAGCCATCCACGTCCGATATGTTGGCCGTTTCCTACAATCAACACTGCTGGCTCGCCACTTTCTATCGTACAACTTCATGACCATTGCTGTACTCCTGACGGCACGTATTTATGTTTTTGTTTTTCACATTTGTCGCATGTCTCTCCTAATCATATTTCCTGTTGCTTTCATCCAATGCTTCCCTTAGAGGTAGCTTCAAAGTACTCGCACATATTTGGTTCAACTGCCTCTCGCAACAATTATCAAATCTACTCTGCTTTTTCGAGGCATGGCAATGTTCTTTCGGACGCATAGTGACAAACAGTATCACTAGTCAAAGCGGGCTTCTGATTACTGTAACAGACACTGCAAGCTTCACATACAAGTTTTTCGGTATTTGCTCTTTGAGGTGGGAGACACTAAAATGCGTCTCTAGAATTTTTATCTTGACCTGGTATTTGAACCCCGGACCATTAGATTAGTAGTCCCGTGCATTACCAATGGACGACAACTCTATCCCCAATTGGTTGTTGGGTTGATTAAAAAAACATTTATAAAGAGCATGATTTGTAACAAAAATTAACATATGACACAATCTGTAATTTTTGTCGAACTATTTGTCAAATAGGAGGTTAATCTAAATATAAACCAAAACATTTATCTCATTTAGAATATAGATGTTAATGACCATAAAAAAGACATTCAATAACGATTTTTTTTATATTTGGTTGGTTTTATATTACAGGTTGGTGTTGCATTGCATCCAATAAAAGAAAAAAAAGAGATTTGTAATCATATATCCAGCCCAATTTATACCGACCCGTTCTATTTTACATGAAACTTAACAGAGACACAAACAGAAAGGAAACTTATACATAGTAATATAAGTATACATTGGTTCATATCAATATGCTAATCTAACATTAAGAATTTAAAGGGATACGCGCCCAATTGAATTTGACATAAAAATTGCTTGAAATTTTGCAGAAGAGGTAATCAAACATTTTTAACCATCATAGTAAAATAAAAAAGTGGGATCACCGTACTAACAGTTTTGTAAACAGGCTCTAGAAAATGTGACCGATTGCATATTTTGCATGTATTCGAATAAGAAAAACTAAGTTCCATATATAAACAATGATACATATTTTAGAACTTATCTTTGGATTTTAAAAAAGCAACTGTATGACTCTGTCAAAAAATATATTTGAGTCAAATAAATAAAGATTGCATGAACATTCATAAAGAAATAACAGAAAAATGCAAATATAAGCAAATAATATAAATAGACTAAGGCTCGGAAATATCATTTTTAGGAGAAAAAATGCACATAAACGTGCATAATTTTAAAACTAGACATAAGAATATCTTCAAACTTACCATTTATATAGCTGATTTCATACAGAGAGAAAAATGTACAGAAATTAATATGTCACCGTACTTTTCTTCAAAGTACATACAAAAATTAAGATGTAGCTTATGTGCTAATTTTCGGGAATTTTCTATTTGATAGACCTAGCTTGTGCAGTTTATAACTTTTGAATGCCTAAACTTGCAGTCTTCAAAATTGCTAGTAAGGTAAAACATGACTAGTACATGATTCCTTTTACATTTTGAGATAATTAGGTTTATAACGAAGGCTTCAGTGACCTTTCACGCAATTAAATTCGGAAATTCAAATGAAAATTAACTCATGCACGAATATGGTCAGATAATTCGTCTGCTATCATATTATTGGTTTTTACTGTAGTTTATTCGCAGAGCGGCGCATGATATGCGCGCGTATCTCTTTAAAGTCTCACCAAGCCCATAGGGTTAGGTCATTTGACCTTTCGAGCTCTGCTGACAACTCTTGTTTAATTTACACCGCCATTCACACACTATTCTAATGCAACCTTTTTGTAACAAGCGTTTTGATTGGATAATCGGTCTAAATTTGCGGCATATAAATCTACGATATACTGTCGGAACCTAATCAATATTCAGAACGCCATAATGACGTCACAGCGCCGGTTAAATGACAACTCTTGTTTAATTTACACCGCCATAAACCCAATATTACTCATATTCCCTTGCAATTGCTGAGTTCACGACGAGCTCGAGATCCGACTAGAGTTAGCGGGTTTCCTACTGAACGGAATGAGTTTCTACCCGAGTTACGTCATCTTAATTTTTTTATGTTAGCCTTCGCAGTCTGTCTTTTTATCAAATTTGCTGTCAAAATATCAAAATCTTCGCAAAGTTGTTCAAATCTATTAATTCACAACTTTTAAAACTATTTATAGATCAGTCGACCCTGTGAGCCAATGAAAATGCAGGGATTTTTGAATTTTCGACTCACTTTTTTCGCATTAAAGTAGCAAACGGCCAGACTTACGTCACTTTAAAGAGAGATTTTTAGCGAATTATTTCTAAAAATAAACTGAGCCGTACGCTCCTCCCATTAACCTTGTCACCTCAGTACGTCACCGCACGCTCCATCCAATAACCGTGTTCGCCTCAGTATATTGCGTTATCTCTAAAAATAAATGTTTGTCGGTCAGTTGAAAACAATATTAGCATACAAAAATGCATACGCACGTGTGTCTTGATAACTTTATTCACGACAACGAGGAGTCATCCGGTTCTTCCCCTCGGTCGCTCGTTACGACATAAATTCCATTAAAGTTTCAATAATTAAACATTATCTAATACTTAGAAAATATATAGACGAGAGTTTGCTTGCTCACTTTGCCCTTTTTATTACATTATTTCATATAGTCCAAAACATACTAATAAATGGTGTATAGTCTGCATAGAACATTTCATCGCGTATGAAAATGCTACGTAAAATATGCTGCTCATTTACTGATATCGATCTGAAAAATCATGATATGTTTTTTTTATAAAGTAGGTCATTTGTTGATTTCCAAATGATCATTTTTATAAAGCAACACTCGTTAACAATTTTAGCATGTCACCCTTTCTATTCAACGTGACGTTCAAAAGATTCTTTAACACGTCATCCTATTGCTAAACAATCACACTAGTAAACATCCAAATTTCATAAGTACATTGTTAAAGCTTGTATAAGTAAGGATATATGTGTTTCAGCACTTAACCTTAAAATAGAAACATATATTGAGTGACCCATATTATCACCACGTAAAAATATGACACTTTGGTTTCTACATGGCGAAAATCGTCAATATTGGATAAAAAGAAATAGTTTGGTTAGATGAGTGAACGAACCCGTCATTATTTCGCTGAAAGAAATGTTTTAAAAATAACCATACTTTTAATGTTTCTCTTAGTGTTAAAAATTTAATTTTAAATAATATAATGAGTTAATTTTGTTTTGATATATGTAAAATATATTCTATAAAGACTCTGCTCTTCCTCGCATATTTAGATCATTTTTCTATTGATATAGTTAACTAATAGCTCATTAAGTGACCTTTTTATATATGTGTAACATGCATGTACTTATCAAGATGATATCCTTTGTACAAGTCTAAATAAAGAATATGTCTGTCATAAAACATATTATAACGGTTGCAAACTGAAAATATCTCTTTAACCCTTAGCCTGCTGAAAAAGATGTCGTCTGCTTAAACTGTCGTCTGTCTAGATTTTTAAATTCATCAGACTAGCCCAACATTTGGAAAAACAATTGGCCGGGTGTCAAACAGCTTGGATCCGGATTAGACTCCGAGTTATAGTTTTATTTTTTTATCTGTTGGAATATTTCAATGAATAATAGTTTCCTCAAGTAGTGTATAAAATTTCAAATGACGCTATACTGACAAACTAAAAACAATCAGGATTTATATAAGTATGTTAAACATGCATATTTGTTGTTTTTTGTCAATATGTGTAGTTCAATTTGAAAAGGCGTTTTTTTATTATTTATACTTGCATTTTCCTAAATTGTATATCTGTAAATGTGTATACTGTCATATTTAAATCGCAGTTTTATTTTGATTAATAATATTGGATAGATTAAAGTGATTTGTTGTACTTTAGTTCTAAAAAACATTTCGACAGACATCTGGTGGCCCATCAGTTGAGTACAAACCAATTGTTTAAAAATGGTCGCCTTCGTATTTTTTCGAACGAATTCTAGTCTTGCACATTAGTCGACTACTTCAAAATCAGCGAGTTCAGTTTACAAACTGATAGAGTTTGGCATACGATTTATCATTTCAGATTAGGTACGGACTAAATAACCAGAGACACACAAATCAAGATGATCAAGCGGACATTGTCGACATATTCTGTGATAAAGAATCTGAAAATTCTGAAAAATTATCAGTCGTAACTCCAAGCTGTATAATGACCTGTCTCGATTTCTATTTTGTATTCGTCTCAGTCTGATACCTAATACAGTAGTAGTTTTTGTCAGGAAAACGATTTGAGAATGTCGATTGGCCCAAACAAATGTAACATTAAATACCACGTCGTTCATATAACAACGATAGTTTTGTTTGTGTCACTTTAAGGAAATTATTACAGACCGACTTACAAAACTCTGACGGAATATTCAAGTTTATGGGAAACGAACTTATGGAAAAAAGCAATCTGGGGAAATTGTTTTCTGTTTTGATGTTTGGACGTAGGTGTTTAATGCGTGGCTTATATGAAACATAATAAAAGTACGAATTTATTTTAAAACCAATACAAAACTCTGTTTGATATTCTGTTGTTATTTTACAAAAGTAGAAATACATGGGATATTGTATCATTGGGCGATACAGACCTTAACACTAACTGTGCTCATTTAAATAAAACATGAATGAGTCTGTATTGGTAAATGAACATGCTAATATGATTATCCTTTTTTCTCATTATTCAAGAATCAAATTTTATATTCCTTGTTGATGACTCGATTGTTTAAGTAGAGTTTAAAAGACTATATATAGCCTCGCCAATGAAAGAGGTTTAATGGTAAAAGTATCTTCTAAACAGTCACATATTGTTCTTTTTATTTACCTATACAAGTAGTCCATGAATATATTTCTAATACGATACGCATGAATAGAATTGATGTTTTAAACATGAACATTTATTCGTCTTTTAAATTCCAAGAATACAGATTTCATTTTATCCTATCATCAGATTGACATTGTTGAATAAACCACCAATGAGATAAACTTTGCTTTATACCACTGACGCACTACTTATTATGCGTGACGTCACTATTTGTAGAGCGACATATCTAGGTCACTGTGCCGGGTTTGTTTATTTACAAATCGTACACCGGATGACATTTATAAAAACGAGTGATTTGATATATCTGAATGTTCTTTGAAAAGTTCTCAGTGTGTTGTTATTTTGTTTACTTTTTGGGGTCTATTTTTTTGTATAGTAGGTTGATAAACACTTCCTCGGTATAAAACATCGTGTTAAAGGCACTTCCCACGGATATATTAGATTCTCTCTGTTTAAAAGTTTGTTAAATTAAATGGAATGATAGGATAAATAGAAAACTAGGTTAGTGCTGAAGGCATATTAAACTCTCCCTTTATTCAACACTATCCTAGTATTCTCTATATAGCTGGTTCATGTGAAGAATTGCCTGGTTGATTTCCAACAAAAGGCGTCATTTCGCACAATAAATGCAGATGATTAGATTATAGATAATAGCAACTGTCCTGAGTTAAACATATTGAGGTTATAATGTGTAACTTTTATTAAATTGTAAGCTGGAAAAGTCGCCAGCTGAATCGAACTCTTATCTTTGCTTTTTAAAAACCAAATATCAACAAACGAAGTACATAACACGATGTATAATTTTTCTAACGATACGGCCAGTATAACTACCGGAGATATGTGATATGAATTGATATGTTATTTTACCCAACAATGTCTCGGTAGAACTAGGTTGTGTTTAGGCATCTATAATTTTGTTTGCCAATAGTGATACATCATGTTGCACAATTACCATACATTATAATCCACGCTGAGAAAAATAGTTATTCCCTAAGTAATTTAGTCTTAAATGTTATGCATTTTTAATACATTTTCTCAAGGAACTTTTTAAATATCTATATGAACAATGTTCTAAGAAAAGTTATATCAAAATGTAAAACACATGATAAACACTACTTCAATACGCGAATCATAAACAAAATAATGTTATGCCATTCATTGATGTTTATCCCGTAAAAAATGTTGATATGTAATAAATGAAGTCTTTGAACTTCAACGAAACACATAACAAACAACGCTCTAGAGGTTACGTCAATTAGTTGAATAAGCCGCTCCTGTGTTCGTAAATACCATTTTATAAAAGTGTTTATCATAACGAGAAACTTGGTATCGAGACGGTGATGTAAAACTTATATTAGACAAAGACTACATAAACAGAAGTACACCTTTATATGAACTATATCTTTCGAAAAAGTGCATGTTCCGCTATTTCTAGATTTTAGCGATAAAATTAGAAATAATGATTCGTGTTCGAAGTTGAAAGACGGTTATGTATTGCAATTAAGTGGTTTACATAATTTATCTATTCTTATCAATCTCAAGGGAGACTTTCATCTTCAAATGCAACCGGTTACACGCCAGTCTATTTGTGTTAACAATGTCAAGCCGCAATTTATTCATATTTGCAATATGATTGACGTTCAATATGAAGTTCTATATTTCACGGCAAATGTTACAAGAGGCTCGACGCTAACACTGAAAGTGTACGTTTCAGTAAAATCATGAACTTCAATATTTCACAGCCAGCAGTATGGTATGTAAAATGACAGCACTTAAATCAGACGCTAATATAAACAGACACCACAATTAAGGTCATCATCTTGCAGCGTTAATGTTAATGGTATATTTTATTACGTTTTCCAGGCAAAATAATATAGAATCTCTTCGCCGTAGTTCAAGCGGTTCAATAGTTTGTTATCGAACTGCGTCATAGGTATCTCTTATTCATGTTAAATTTGACATATCTTCTCATCAAATCTGGTGGAGAAAGCTATTCCACGGTACAAATCGATTTGGAAGACTGTTGACTGGCTTAAATCGAAAGTATAAGACAATAAACCAATAAACGAGACTAAGGTAGAAATGTTATCCAAACTAGTAGTTTTTACTTAGGTGATTCGAAAATGTTGACATATGTCTGGCCTGAAGTAGTATGGCATGTACCAAAAAGAAAGAGCGACATACAAACAAGGCAAAACAAAAAGAAGAAACAGAGAGATTTAGAGAGATATATAAAGAGAGAGAGAGAGACCGAATCAGAGAAAAATATTTCTTTTTGATTTAATATTTTCAAACAGTGTTATAATTTTATGAATTATTTTCAATGTTATGGTTTAAAAGTGTGAGTTTTTGCGCCGCACCATTAACCATCACATACTCGATGACATTACATTATAATATATTGTAACGAACATTTTCATTATCTATGCTCCTGTATATGAATTAGACTTGATACCAAGTTTCACAAGCTTACTTGGTATAACTCAATTCAGG
>JAULCC010463503.1:0-11032 GCA_032358795.1 Nuttallia obscurata | reverse complement strand
ACTGTCGTCTGCCTAGGTTTTAAAATTCATCAGAATCACCCAGTATTTGGGTCAAACAGCTTGGGGCCTGATTAGACACCAAGTAACTGGACATCTAATCTGGATCCAAGCTGTTTGCAAATTCTATCACGGTCGCCTTTAGCAGGCTAAAGGTTAAAAAGATAAACGGCGATCAACATGATCAATACTATGAAAACATGAAGAGAGATTCAATAGTCTGGCTTATTTTAATTTTAAAAGAATTTATCAATGAAATAAGATTTGGTATTGTTTTTTTCATTTGCAGGGAAAAATAGCAAACACAAGTAAATTATATTCTACCACAAAGTAGTAATTATTCCGAACGAGAAAAGCGCATTACGTCAATATGTAAAAACTTTTTAACAACTAAAACAATCCTTTATTGTCAATGAATAATAGAATGTTCGCAATAATTCATGTGTTAACCAAAGGTTAATCGGTCATTTCCATCCAGATTCAGTTTCTATAAATAAATTATCAAGGTCGAAAATAGATTACGGGAGGCTCGCAAGGGTTGTATAAGTTTCAATTGACGATAAATACTTGAAAGCTTATCATGTTCCAAAAATAATTTTCAAAAATAAGTTTATGCCCTTAAAAATCATATTTCATGCATTTTCACTGATTGTTTTCACTGTAAATTTATTCCAAAACCTCACCTTATAAGTACCTCTCGTAGGATCGCCGACTTAACTATGAACCAATCAAAACGTTTCATCTCCTTAAGCTCTTTGACATTATTCATTAAATACAACATTTGATTGGTCTACAAGCTAGATCATTTGAATAACATCTAGGTCAAAATTGAGATTAAACAGCTATCGCCGAGTCATTGACAAACTGAGTCTCATTCATGGGGACCTCCGTGAATTAGTGGTGATTACATGTATCATACCTGACCTCAACCAACTAGCCCCGTCATCGCTGCGGGCTTAAGCCTCACCTCAGCCAACTGTGTTAAAAGGACTGACTTAATAACAAAATGTCTCAATCATCTTGCCGGTCTACATCAAAATTTGGAGATTTATATCGTAAATTGATGTAGGAATACACATGTCGGTTGTTTTCTCGGTCTTCTAGATCTGTTTTGGCGAACTCGTGACCTGATTAATTAAACCTTCAAATTTGGCATACTTCTTAGGGATACCATATAGAAGCAATTAATATGGGGGTACCTGGCTGAGTAACCTAGTTTTTGTAAAATCCAAGATGGTGGCAAACATGCAAATGTCAGTTTTATACATAGCGCTTTAAACTTACGGACAGGTATATCAGCGTTTTTCAAGCAATTGTACTGTAATGGTCTTAGTATAAGAACGGTAATGTTTACAATGATACAATAGGTGTCTCTACGTGGCAACAATAATATCCTTATGCACTGCTACTATTTTGAACGAAGTCTATCAAAATAGGTCTGTCGTCGCTTTATTTCCAACGAAGTCTATCAATATAGGTCTGTCGTCGCTTTATTTCCAACGAAGTCTATCAATATAGGTCTGTCGTCGCTTTATAAAAACGAAGTCTATTGAGAGTCTATCAATATAGGTCTGACGTCGCTTTATTTACAACGAAGTCTATCAATATAGGTCTGTCGCCGCTTTATTTCCAACGAAGTCTATCAATATAGGTCTGACGTCGCCTTTTTCCAACGAAGTCTATCAATATAGGTCTGACGTCGCTTTATTTCCAACGAAGTCTATCAATATAGGTCTGTCGTCGCTTTATTTCCAACGAAGTCTATCAATATAGGTCTGCCGTCGCTTTATTTCCAACGAAGTCCATCAATATAGGTCTGTCGTCGCTATATGTCCGATGAAGGTCCCTAGAAAAAGCCTAGAAAGTAGTCCTTGCGGTTCAGCTGAACACCCACGCCAGTATCTATGGCGAGTATATTTCACGACAGACGTCTATAGTAATAATACAGCATCATCACTTCAGGAAAGTTACTAACTGCCATAACAATTATTTCACATAGATTGATGATAATATGTGTAAATCAGAGGTTTGTTTTCACTGAAATACAAAATTGTAAGTGCGTTTGAAGTTATCGCAGAAACGAAAAAGAAATCTCAACAATAAGGTAGCTATTCGCGGATGCGTCAGTACGATTTGATTTGGGTCGTACATACTTCCGGTGTCACAGCAAAATTAGGAGAACTTACATTTTCACATATAAAGCGATCAAACAACCCTGTTTTCACCAAACAAAAAGTGGAACACTTTAACTGATATAGATGTAGGCCGGTTAATATCATCATTTGATTCAACTTGAAATTTCTATTAATTTAAAATGGCACTGAACTTTAAATTATAGAAAAGAAAATGTATTACAGGTGGCGTCCGGACTGGTGAAACGGTCTTTAACATTGTCTATTTCTCAAACATTACAATGGTCGATATCTCAAGATTATGTGATTCGATCGGTTCAGTTTATATATTTGTGTGAATTAGCATACGGCCGTGCTAAAATCGTTTTAAAAAAATAATATAGCGCACACAAAAATATAACTGGTTGATATTCCCCGAACAAAGAAGAAATATTGCTTTGTCCTTTATTCATACATTTCAAAATATACTCCCCAAAGAACCGATCCCTTGTCTAAAACCTTTTACGTTTTAATGAATAATCACCCCTTATCCAATATTCATACCTCTATGTCTTTGTCAATTCTTGTAACGATTGTGTCCGGTTCTGTTGACGTGACGTCACATCCGTAAATTTCAAGCTTTAATGCTGGATACCCCGAATAAGACGTTGGATTGATGGCAATATATCTCGCCTACAGAAGCAAAACAAAAATGTAAAATAAAGAATAAAAAACAGGTCCCTGTTACATAACAATATGTCACGTCTACAGAAATAAAATAAGATACATGTACTAAAAATGAGCCAACACAGAAACAATAGACGAATATCTCGTCTGCGAAATCACAAAATATGAAAAAAAAACAGACTAATCATCGAATCTTTCTACATAGTTAATCAATATATTTCCTCTGCAGAGGCAAATATATACATTAAAAATAATCAGATTTATCATTGAATCCACTTTCTTAATAAATATACATCCTATGCAAAAACGAAACGATATCAAAAACAGATTTATCCTTGTATATAAACTGTCAATAAAAATATCTCGTCTGCAGAAGTAAAACAAAATATCCTAGCATTATCATTGTCAATCAATATATCTCGTTTACATATATAAAAAAGATATCAAATGCATATTTTTTCTTGAATCCATACTGTCAAACAATATTATTGCGTCTGCAGAAACTAGAAAGATGTAAAAAAAACCACAAGATTTATCCTTGAATCTACATTGTCAATTAATATATCTTTGATAATAAAGAAAAATACGTAAAATCAGATATTCCTTTTAACCCACGTTGTCCACAGAACTCAAATTAGAAATATTCATTCACTAACATTTCCTTTATTCAAAATGTTAACTTAAAGGCTTGGAACGGCTAATATATATAAGTGACCCCCCCCCCCACTAAAATTGGAGTCAAACTGTAACTGCAGCTACCAATTAGCAAAGAAGAATGTCTAAAGGCTATAAACTGATCGGTGTATTCGGCCAGATCAAAAAAATCGGCATAATCTAGATAATGATTTGGTCAGTACTTATCAGGCCCCAGGTGTTGTTGATAAGATCATGTCAAATACCCCAATAAAACTATAGGGAGCACAGCATGCCGAAATGTTCCCATCAATGTCTGTAACGAATAATCGCATAAGCATGCCTTTTATATAGCAATCTGGGATAATCATAAAATCAAAGTAGTGAGGATACTGAAGTTATTCGGTTCGTGATAAGCAAAACAAAATCACACTATTCTTAACTGTAGATATTCTAATCCGACTGGGTTTTGTTAGTTTTTACGTAACTGGGTCAAAAGTATCAATACGCTATTCATGAAAACGAGATATTTTGGGGATGATTATTGACTTGCACCCGGAAGGAAGGAATAAACAGATTCGTAAATAACCAACTGACCCTTTAAAAGGATTTCAGTAAACTGTTTGATATGTACAGTAACAAAATAACAATTACGATCTCACCTTTATTGAAGGATCAAACAGAACTTCAACAGACCTGCCCGTCGCTTGGAAAGTTTCACCCGGGGCCTCTTCTGATAATCGGGTGTTGTAAGGTATCCACACGTAGCCATCCTGACTGAAGGCCACCCTGGTATATAAAACAAACCCTCATAAAGCAACAGTAGGCGATGATGAACAGAAGTTGTTTCATGGCTAACATATCTTTGTAAAACACAGCATGGTAATATACATGGCTATCAGACAATTGGCATGTTTATTGAATTTACTGAGAAACTTCTTACATAAGGATGGTATGTAGCGATGTAAGTTAGTAGTTGGGTTTGAAAAAAATTCTTTCATCAACCGTCCGTCTGTCCTTATCCACAGTTATCCACCCATCTATTTGGCCATCATTCCATTTATCTAATAACTTTAATATTTACGAAATGGACAAAGACATTCGTCGCAAGATTCCTAAAGGTACAATATGGTAATACAATTTCATTTTAAATCGCTTCCGGTAGCCAGTGCCTGTGCTTGTTCACTATCTTACAATTCCGATACATAAGATACATCTCTACAGTAGGCTCGATCTACTGTCAAGTTCACTGACTTTTAGTCACAGTGTCATTGTGATTCCATTACATTGAAAACAACGGATATAAACTGTTTTCCAAATCGAAAACTACCAATTAAGTTTCACTTCGGTTTGGCTACATGAAACATATCCTCCCGTGTTTTTGTGCCATATTTACAGTAAAGAGCTAGCGATCAGGTCAAAGTTTTACATGCTTGTATACACCGGCTACTTTATGTTTACATCGGATTATCAATAGGTGCTGTGTAGATAGCAAACAAATAGTGCATTTATCACTTGTAAAAATCATTGCGTATCGTTGGTTTGAATGTTAGCTGCCTAGTGTCGTCAAAAAACTTGACATTTCCGACACTGAACCTGACACCAAGATGCAATTACAGTGTATTAAAGAAAGTTAACTCTGATAATGAAATGTGAGTTTTGTCGCCGAACTTAAGTGTATTAAACTGCAGACGCATTTCTCAAACACTTCGATGCAAAGGTTAACAGCCGTTTGTCGTAATCTAAAGAATGCTGGCCAAAAATAGTACTTTTCAAACCTACATTTTTCTCTCTGTCTGTCGTTGTCGATTTCTGTTTCCCTATAGTTTTCTCTCTCAGGCTCCCTCTATCTCTCTCTTCTTCTTCTTTCGTTCATTCTTTCTTTCTTTCTCTCTCTCTTTCTATCTCTTTCTATCGCTTCCTCCCTCTCTCCGCTTGTCTCTCTTTTTGTCTATCTCTGCCTCTAGCTCTCTCTTTCTATTTTAGTCTAGTGTTCTCTCTTTCTTTGTATTTTCCCCTATCATTCTGATTTTCTCTTTGTGTTTATCTCTGTGTGTGTCTTTCTGTCTCTCCGTCAGACTCAGTCTTTGCATTTCTGTCTCAGTCTCTCACTCACATGTTGTCCCTCTTTCTCCGACAATCTCGGTATGACTCTTTCTCTCTGTATCTCACTCTGTCAGACTGCCTCGGTCTCTTTTCACTCGTCTCAGTCTCTCACTCTCATCATGTCTCTATTTCTCCGACAATCTCAGTATGACTCTTTCCCTCTGTATCTCACTCTGCCAGACTACCTCGGTCTCTATTCACTCGTCTCAGTCTCTCACTCACATGTTGTCTCTCTTTCTCCGACAATCTCAGTATGACTCTTTCCCTCTGTATCTCACTCTGCCAGACTGCCTCGGTCTCTATTCACTCGTCTCTGTCTCTCACTCACATGTTGTCTCTCTTTCTCCTACAATCTCAGTATGACTCTTTCTGTCTCTATCTCACTTTGTCAGTCTGCCTCGGTCTCTGTTCACTCGTCACAGTCTCTCACTTACATGTTGTTTCTCTTTTCTCTGACAATCTCAGTATGACTCTGTCTCTCTGTATCTCATTCTGTCAGACTGCCTCGGTCTCTATTCACTCGTCTCAGTCTCTCACTCACATGTTGTCTCCCTTTCTCCGACAATCTCAGTCTGACTCTGTCTCTCTGTATCTCACTCTGTCAGACTGCCTCGGTCTCTATTCACTCGTCTCAGTCTCTCACTTACATGTTGTCTCTCTTTCTCCGACAATCTCAGTCTGACTCTGTCTCTCTGTATCTCACTCTGTCTGTCTCTCTGTATCTCACTCTGTCAGACTGCCTCGGTCTCTTTTCACTCGTCTCAGTCTCTCACTCACATGTTGTCTCTCTTTCTTTGACAATATCGGTATGAATCTTTCTCTCTGTTTCTCACTCTGTCAGACTGCCTCGGTCTCTATTCACTCGTCTCAGTCTCTCTGTCGCTCTAGCTCCAACATGACACAAGAAATGAAACGCTCTTCTGAGTTGACACCATTTAATGATTGTACAGTTTTGTGATTATTTCTTTATTTTCATTCAGTAACTCAGTTATGGCCGTGGATGGCGTTGTGGCCATTGGAAATACACTTGTATATCAACGTGTCGCAGTAGCATGCATGATATTGTGTCAGTTTTGTGCTCAGAAGTATGTGGGATAGAGCTGCGTAGGGACATTTTAAGTGGCATTTAAAGCGGTGACAGTTTCAAGGAGATTCCTCTTTTAGTCAGAATCATTTTGGCTAAACGAGCTGTACAACTGATATGAAGAGAAAGATAAAACCATAAACACTTGCTCCTCTTCATACCCAAATCACATTCCTGACTTTTATGAAAGATACAACAAGAGATACGCCGATAAAGTGGTAAAATGATTGGTAATTAATTCATTTTAAAGGGCCATAACTCCGGGGGATTTTATTTATCTGACTAACTACTAAACCTGACTATATTATTCTCAAATAAACATTCAGACTAAGTTTGATGAAGACTAAGTAATGTTGTGGTAATCATGTCACATGACCTCGTCAAGACGGGCGATTTAAAAAGCGAAAGTAGCGATGCTAATTCAATTCTAGGAATCTAAAATACAGGCTTGGCATTTCTATCTGCGAAAGCCGTGTAAGAGAACCTACTTACATATAATTCTAACTATATTTGTGGTTTTTTAACACAAATAATATGATGAAAATGAAAGGAGGCGGCCTATTCAGTTCTTGGAATTTGAAATGCTGATGTTTCACCTGAGCTGATGTTTTTTTCACCTGTGATGCACTCAGGTTTGTATAACAGTTTTAACCAAAATATGCAGTATACCAAATGGTTTCTTTTCTTCGTCACTCAAGCTGAACTATAGATAAAAGTTCTCAAGCTGATATCCGAACGTTGCAAGTTAGCTAATAAAAATCCCGCCGGTATCTTCACACAGTATCTGTGTGCATAAATAATTATATTTTACCTTGTATGGCATACGAGGGTGTTGAATATTTCGTGGAGATATATTAGTCATAACCACAATATAAACAAATGTCAAAAAACCGGAATTCTGAACCTTTAACTTCGGATTAAGTTTAGCTTATATAGAACATGTATTCAATATGTGAAAATTAAATATCGATATGGGTGTGCTATTTCCGCTATATTTTAATCGCCAGATTTTGCTGACGACCATGAAGGTAAATTGATGTTCATTCGGGTATATATTTTTATACAGTTCGTTGTTGGCATTTTGAAACTCTAAAGCTCCGAAACAGCTGTAGCTGTATATATATATACGTTCATATTGCGACAACAGACATTTATGTGTCTATTTAACCCCTTCACTGTCTTACCCCGATTTTTAGACATATGCAAACAGCTTGGATCCGGATGAGACGCCAAGTAAATCGGCGTCTCATCCGGATCCAAGCTGTTTGACACTCAGCCAATTGTTTTGTCAAATCTGTGAAGTTAAAAAAAAGAGCAGACGAAATATTGTGCATGCGCGATATTGCTTCCGGCAGTGAAGGGGTTAAAGTATGTAAATGAACGTCGCCTTTAAACAAAAACGGATTGTAGTGTTTCTTCCCAGTAATTTCAATTTGTTTCTAAAGTTAACCTTCGAATATCAAGTTTGTTTCCATCTCCTTGACATATATCCTTCAGAGATTTTGATCCCACAAGACGGACAGGGTCCGATGTTCCCCGATAAGCCATTTACTTTACTTGTGGCAATGTGTTTACGGTCCTTTCATGTAAAGATAACTGACGACATCACTACCAATTGAAATCTATTGATTTTTAGGTGGAATTGTATTGTATTGTATTGTCACTTTATTTGTCAGATAGTTTGTCCTCCTATTTTGATGACGTAACGCCAATTAATTACGTACAGCTTGACCTAAATCCAGTAGAACTAGCGTATCAATACCGTATTACAGAGAAAAACGGCATCTGGTCGGAATTGAATCTTTCGTCAAAAGTATGGGACTTAAAACGAAAACAGTAATAGGTTTCCGCAAAACCTCTGATCACGTGACTATAGGTCATGCATTCTGCAGCATATTTCTACTTTAGCATTTGTTATAATTTCAAACACAAATCTTCTAATAATGAGACATTTTATAACAAATAGAAGACAAGTATCATTGACATGGAGGGTAACATTTCTTAATTAGTCTAGCTTTCCGATTTCGTTTGTTTGTTTTGGAATTAAACGTCACTTTAACAGTATTTCAGTCATATCGCGACGTCCAGTTCATTACAGGTGGAGGAAGACCCCGAGGGACCTCTGTACACTATTTCAGGCACAGAGTCCACCTGGATAGAACCACCGACCCACCGCAAGCCAGCTGGAAGGCTTCCTCACTTGAAAACTCCGAAGTGCACAGACCGGGATTCGAGCACACAGCGGTGAGGGACTGAGAGATTGTAAGTTTACGACTATAACCACTCGGCCACGGAAGCCCCCAACTTTCCGAAGAGGCACAGCACCTTAAATGTGTGTAGTATGTGCTTTCGAAGTCATGTATCTAAAATTATTATAAAGACTTTTGTCTTCCCATCCCAAACAAAGATAAATCTCTCAAAAATAATAATAACAATTCCTATGCTGCTAACCCCATACCCAATCTCACCCCACCTTTTTAATGGTGGAAGCACTACGCCCGTTGTACATATATGTTCCTTTCGCTGGACTGTTAAAACTACTGTCTTCGTTAATAGGACTATGACGCAAACTTTGTTTGAAATTAAAAAGGAAAACGCTAAACGCAAATCGACGGAACAAGAAATCAAAGTTCTTTAATTAATGCTGGACGCAGGTAAACATTCAGCCTGGTAAGGGCGACCGTGATAGAATTTGCAAACAGCTTGGATCCAGATTAGACGCCTAGTAATTTGGCGTCTAATTCGGATCCAAGCTGTTTGACACTCGGCCAATTGTTTCTCCAAATATTGGCCGAATCCGATAAATTTTAAAATCTAGGCAGAGGACAGTTTAAGCAGACGACATTTTTTCAGCAGACTAAGGGTTAAAGAGAGTTGTAAGCTAGAGGAAATTTTCGTAAAACGGCAAAGGTATTGGGCTTGCTCGTACCGTTCTGGTACGGCCCGGCTTCAACTTCCGTTACACTTCAGCGGGTCTGTACGTTGCGACATGTTATTTAGCCTAATCTGAAAGCATGACGCGTAGAAATATACAGAATCGTGTTTAATATGAAGACACGTGTACTTATCAAGTAAAATTAGTTGGAACATAAAATGTCAAAACAACTACGGTGTTCTTAAGGGTCATCGTTGTTTCGCCCTCTCAACCTCTAAGTCGGCAAAGGCGTAAGCAAGAACGCACGATGCGAGAACGCGAGATTACGATGCGAGAACGCGAGAGTAAGGATGTTTCAACCTTCATAGCGCATATCATACATATAATGCAACGGTAAATGTACGAAAACTGGTTTATATTTTGGTTTTGGTCGAATTATGTTGGCGGTTAAAATGTTCTAGCGAGTATGTCACAGCCAAACTAACAAGGACATGTTATCCAACATCCTTATTGTAACTAACACTGTATATTTACTTTTTTTGTGAGTCATCGTGACGTTTTATAGGTAGATGTGTTAATACCGCTCAAGGGGTGTTACACAGATGGATAAACAAATACTTGTCCCTTTAATTGATGCGTTTAAAACCATTAAGTTATTGACAAGACGTATATGTAACTGTTACTACCTTAAACCATCTCGGTAAAGGCATAATAAAGCTCAAAATTTTATTTTATTTGGAGTCAAACGAGGTGCATATCCCAAAACCAGGTATCGAGAAGTGTTTTCTACGCTTCTATAAATACAAGAAACACAAAACAAACTTAAAATCAGGTATTTTCAGCACATTATTGTTGACATTCGGAATGGTGTCGTAACAAACCAGACCCGCTCATAAACAATCAGAAGTTGCTCACACATTATATGCACACATATGGAAGACATTACATGGTTTGTGGTACACAGTGAATACTACACATTGATAAAATCACATCACGAGATGCATTCTTGATATTTAGCCACACATGGAGGGTGTCCGAAATACCTTCCGAGCTGCGGAATGTTTACAATACCTCAGACTGCAGCATAATAAGATCAGAAATAAACACATTGATCTATCAATTACAAATAGTGGATGGAATTTCACATATTGAATTACACATGTTCAATGAGAGCTTTTATTTAGGATTACTCACACAGGCACTAGATAGCGCGATTTTAACACATCTTTTAGCTTTATTATGGCGTTCAGTTATTGACAAGACGCATACATAACTGTCACTACCTTCAACAATGAAACACACATGATCATATGCTCTACGGCTCTCCCTGCCCAAGAAATCATGCATGCACCTTGAGTGGTATATAAATTATTAGGAAAGGTCTCTCTCTCTCTCTCTCTCTCTCTTTCTCTCTCTCTCTCTGTCTCTCTCGGTGTCTCTCTCTGTCTGAATGTCTGTATCTATCTATCTATCTATCTATCTATCTATCTATCTATCTATCTATCTACCTACCTACCTATCTATCTATCTATCTATCTA